>SNQJ01S0027717.1:6887-40989 GCA_010110895.2 Picea sitchensis
TGAAAAATGAGAACATGCCAAAGTGTCTTAGAAAATAAAATCGTGACCACTGTAAGTAGCATAAAATTGTGACCATTGTATGTAGATGCAAATCAACACGTCATAATTTAAACCAACCCAACCCAATTGTGGATGACAAGTGGATGGCATTCTTTTTTTAGTGGTGAATTTCAAAGATTGGCATTTTCTCTACAAAACAACTTATAGGCTAGTGTATGGTGTCGAGTGATTCAAGTTTGAGAAATTGTGACCACTTTAGTTAAATGGTGTGTAATTATTTTCCATGGTGATTCAGTACACACTACTCTAAAGTACAATTTGAAGCATATCAATCTTAATAGTTAATCGATAATAATAAAAAAAGCATGTCAAAATTTCTTAGAAGAAATAATTGTGAGGATTGTAGGTCACTGTAGGTAAACATATCATAATCGAAAGGAGTAGATAAAATATCATGAAGGAGTAGCTAAAATATAAAAAATTGACAACTTACTCTTTGGTATGGTGTAGGTAAGACAATTACTTGTCAGTACAAGGATTTGTCACTATGAACGAAAATGACAGGAATATTTCTCGGATAAGAGTGACATTAGAGGCGAGGGGCGATGGAAAATGTTATTTCCCTTGCTATGATGGCAGGGGTTGCAAAGAAAAAGATTTTTAATAACAACAACTGAAAGACATTGTAGGGAGAAGGGGCACGTCGAAGGGGGTTATGAATATCGTCCCTTGGTAAGAGGATTCAATATTTAATGTATTCTCTGTAATAGTCATCATGTCATGAATTTTAGTAATATTTCTTATTGGGATTTTTATATTTTCTATACACACTAACTTTTCTACATTGTTTCTAAATATATAGACAATTCCCCCAAAATGTTGACCTCCATAGATTTATTTTCCAAGTACTAGCAGAAATATTCATTTACAGGTTGATGAACTTCGAGATCATAATATTGAAGCTGTTGATCAAGTTATTAGTGATGATATGGATGGAGATAATGTTAGTGATTCAAATCAAGAAGATGAGATACATAGATTGATCCAAGACACATTTTCTCCAATGGATGAGGACAACCAGGATGATAGTCATGATGTTGATCCTCTACTTGAGAAGTCACGACAACCTCTTTATGAAGGCTCAACAACAAATATTTTATCTGCTATATTGTTGTTGGTGAACTTGAAGGTTTTGAATGGTTTATCAAACAAATACCTCACACAGATAATAAGTTATTTAATTTGTTGATTATTTATGCCTGCATGTTCACAAATGTTCAATTTTTTCCTATACTGCTATTTTTTTCTAATTTGTAAATTAGTATGGATGTAATATTTATGATTAATATTGTTTACATTGGCTTATTGTTTTGAATTTTGTAGATTTTTAGGTGAATATTGAGAAATATTGTAGATTTACTTATTAATATTGTTTACATTGACATATCGAGAAATATCTATGATTATTAAAGAAATTGGAAAGGACTATCAGGCTATTGATGCATGTCCTAATGATCATATCATATACTATGGACACTATGAATTATAAAATGAATTCCCACAATGCCAAATAAGTAGATATCGAACCGATAAAGCATCAAAGAAGGTGCCTCGCAAAGGTCTTCATTATATTTCGATAATTCCATGTTTCCAGTGGTTGTTCAGGTGCCAAAGTATACCACAATTTGTGGATTTCCATGCAAAGAACAGAAGTCGAGATGATGTTATTCGAATGCCTATAGATGGTTCTGCATTGAAGTACATCGAAGAAAAGTGGCCAATTTTTAAAGAAGAACCTCATAATGTTAGACTTTCGTTGGCAGCTGATGGTGTCAATACATTTGGAGAGATTCGTTCTACGTACTCAGTGTGGCATGTTTTTGTTATAAACAATAACCTTCCTCCTTGGATTTCAATCAAGAGAGAGCACACAATGTTGGAAATGATTTTTCCAGGTATTTAATTATCTTTTATTTTCTTTAAAGTATGACAAAATATTTCATTTCTTTGTTTCGTGCATGGTAATTATTTATTTTATATATAACGACATGTAGATAAGTATAATTAATCATGCAGTATGTTGAACCAATTAGGTAAGTACCAGGTTAAAGATACGAATGTATATATTGAGCCTCTTATCAATGAGTTGTCAAATTTATGGGTTGGCATCACTATGTATGACATCTATAGACCAATAGGGAAAAAACAATTTTAATTCCATGGAATACTATCATGGACAATTCATGATGCTCCCGAGTTAACACATTTTTGTGGTATATTGTTACTTTCTTTTGTGACTTAATATTATATATATTTATTGAAAATATCATGCATTATTTTAAATTGTAACTATAATTTGCTACATTAATTCATATATCTTGTAGGTCTTTAAACAAAGGGTAAATTTGCATGCCTAGTTTGTGGTCCCAGGATAAAATCTCGTCGTTCAAGGAGTTTAGGAAAGGAAGTGTTTGAGGAGTATAGGCACTTTCTGCCTAAGAACCATAGTTATCAAACTACAAACAAAGAAAAATTAAATGGTAAAGAAGAGAATGGAAAAAAACCACGAAGAATGACACCTCACCTATGGAAGTTGGAATATATTAGAATTCGTCAAGGTATGCAAATTATTTATGTATGACATATTATATAAACATTTGGTTAATTTCATTTTGTTTGATTAATTAGTGTTAATTTCAATTTGTTGATGTTTCATAAATGTCGTTAAGGCACGAATAGGCTTCCATGATGAATGAAAAGTTACCCGATGCAATTCAGTAGATTTCCATACTATGAGCACCTACAAATAGTTCATCTAGTTGATATAATGCATATCAGGAAGAACATAACAAAATTGTTATGGAGAATATTAGATGGAAGGAATGACAAAGAGAGAATTGGAAATATTTTTGTGACATCCAGGAAGTTAATCACACATTACAAAGTGTTATTATTAATTCTAATGGCGATGGTTCTAATACTAGTCTTCCTTGGTTATTGACGGAGCAACAAAGAAATATTGTAAAAGAGGTCATTCGAAAAATTAGGTTTTCGACGAGGTTTTCGTCGAACATACAAAATATCTTAACGAAAAAAGGTGATTTTGGTGGGGTTAAAACACATGAATGGCATACATCCATTAAGGTAATTAGTAGGTTATAATATATTTCCTTATTGGTACGCATTTTTTGGAAACAAATAATAATTATTTGTTTTTTGTTACGGTATGTTCTACCTTTATCTCTCCCAGACGACTTTGACAACAACATAAAAAAAAAATATTTATGTACTTGGAAAATACATGAGGTAAGTAATGTTTTATAAGGAAATTGTACTTATTATGTGATTTGTAGCGGAATTTATTGACATATTATGTTTTATCTGCAAATTTATGTATGCCTTGATATTATTTTATTACATCGACATTTGTAGGTGGCTATCATCAAAACAAATCCATAAAGAAAATATAAGGTATTGGAAGAGAGAAATTCCTCGACTAATGTGTCAAATGCAACAATATCTACCTCTAGCATTTTCAATGCACAAGAACACTACCTCATAAACCAAGTTGAGGATATTGAATTATGTGGACCACTACACACAAGGCCGATGTGGATGGTGGAGAGGTAGTTGAAGTCATTGAAGGATTTTGTTAGACAAAGAGCATGTCTGAAGGGTTCTATGGTTGAGGGATATATGGTATATCAATGCATGGTGTATATTAGTCAATATCTACCTAAATTAGCAGAAAATATCAATGTGCCTCGCATTTGGCATCTCGAATCCATCAACAAATTTGAAGGGGAGGTCCTATTGGGGAAAGGTAAAATGAGGAATGTGAAAGGTAATTATTAGATATTGATGTAGATTTAATATATTACACATTTATTTTTTCAATTTTATCTTATCATACTGATTATTTACATTTTTTGTTCCTGCATATTTAACTATATTAATTTATTACTTTATTAACAATAGCTAATTAATGATATTAAATTGTTATTTTTTCATATAGTTTCTCAAGAGTGGGATGATTTACATTTATACATTGCAAACAACCTTGATTGGATGGAGCATTGGATAAAATATACTTAATAATACTTCAGTAGGTTATCATGGGAAGGGGTGAGTAAGATGATTAAAAAAACACATTGTCATCGAGATCAATTCCTGATCTTACATCAAGGGAAGTTGATTTAGCATTTGGTTTAAAAGATAAATAGACAAGTAAATTTTTTACCCATATTTTCCTAGTTATTTCCCAATTTTTCAAAGTATTTGGCATTGGCATGTTTACAGGAAGAATGTGCTTTTCATTGATGGAAAGAACAACAATGAACGAAAACTCGAGAGCGCATAAGATGAGAAATATCAGAAGAGATAGTGGTTTCCAAAAGTGTAGACGAGGTCCAAGAGACTGACTCGCAGGAGGAGAAAAGGTCGAGACCTGTGAACACTTAGAAACCCTTCTAAGTCGGAGAGATTAGAAGCTTAGGAGGAAGAGCGACAGTGGTCATTGGATCACCGATCCAGAGGACCAACAACCATCAGATTGAATTAATGAAGGATATGATAAGCGGGGTAAAGTGATTGAGAATTCGATCAACTGAATTTCCGTCACCCATCATATTTCTTTAAGTGGAAGGACAGGATAAGCAAGGGCTAAGATCTGAGATCTCGATCACTTGAATTTTCGTCAGCTGTCGGATCTAAATAAGTGGAGGGATAGGATAACTTAGAAGAAGGGCATGCTAATCTCAGCAGCCGATAATCGGGCACTCAGATCTACGGTCGACAGGGCATATTGGACCCTCCCGACCTTTCTTCCTTTAACCATGGGGGGGAGTCCGAGTTGGTGGTATTTCCCATGTGGGACCCTCATATGTGTCACCTTCTTGTCAAATCAGACCCCCTTTCGCTCATTACCACTTACCGCCTAACCCACCCCCCCTCCCCCGTCGAGAAAACCACAAAACCACTCATACATACCACCTCCGCAGTCCGACGTCACACTCCACTACCCGCTACACGTCACACTCCACTACCGTTCTCTTCCTCCACCTGGACTACACTGCCTACATGTCTTACCCACGTCAGTAGACCACCTCAACAAGGACATGTGGCAGACCACATCAGCAAGGAAATGTGGAAGACAACGTCAACAAGGACATGTGGAATATCACATCAGCAAGTACACATGGCATAATCAGATGATGACAAGTGTCAAAAGAAAATTGGCTCGTGCCATGTCAACAAGTGACGTAAGAAAGCTATGCCACTCCCAGAGATTTATTTCAAAATTTTCATCACCAACAAATGTCAAAAGTCTCGAGGACGAAGGTCCAAAGTTTCTCTCAGTCGTTTGTTATGAAGATCACTTTAGGTGCATTCTCAACCATTGATCTAGTTGAGTAGAAGGATAGTGTATGTGTAAGTGTTAACCAACAATAAGAGGTATCCACCACCTATGACTTATTCAACAGGTGACCACTCCGGAGGATAATGAAGCAGTGATTAGCTTAAATTCCCGAAGTCTCGAACACCGAAGACCCGAAGAAGACCCTTGTCGTTGATCGCCAGGAGGGGTACGTGTCAGAAGATTATGCATTCGGGTGAAAGAACTCTAAGAGAAATGAATGCATAGGAGTTGAAACACATCAAGCCTGAAGTGTCGAAGTAACTCATGATTGTTGATTGTGCAGGAGGGTATGTCTCAATAGATCGTTGACTCCAGGTGAAACCATTCATGGAAAAGCGAAGCGCCGAAGAGTCGAAAAGGCCAAAGTCCCATAGCGGAGGATAACCGTTGGATTAAAGGGGACAACTGTCGGCAGATCTTTCATTTCAGAAGATATCCAGTCAGAAGAAATGAGAAGTTGATATTTTAAATATCTGGAGTCCTGAGACCCGAAGGAGATCTCAACCGTTAATCTGAGAGGGACACGTATAAATAGATCTTCCACTCTAGAAGATTGGTGTACGGAGGAAATCATGGTTTGATATTTGAAACTCCCAGAGCCTGGATGACAAAGTAAATCATAGTTGTTGATTTAATAAGGTTAGATCTGATCCGCAATTGAAACCATGGTTTTGGAGAAAGGACACGTGGAGACTCGAGGTAAATTGCGGGGCAAAACATAGTTTGTTTCAAACCACCTTTGGACATGCCCAGAATTGCGTGGTCACATGAGTTCATCGCCCAAGGTCATATTGAAAGAAGGAGCTATCACTCACTATAACAAGATCGCGAAGTTCCTTTTGAATAGGTGTATGGACAACGTCGGTGGTCACGTGAAGGAAGGGGCTTAGAAGCCAAAGAAGCCAAAAAGGACTGACTGTAATTGGCAAAGAAGCCAAAGAATCCCAGGATAATGTCCGCTAGTGATTAACAAGTTCAGGATAACTGCCAGAGTATCCAAAGAATCTTTGGATAACTTCCACTGATGATGAACAAATACATCGTAACCGCTAGGGAAGACAGAGAGTTTGAAGGATGACCAGGCAAAGGACTCGAGGTGAGAAATACATGCTGAACAAAGAAGATGGAGTGATTTTTTGATAGTTACGTATGTGGGTAGAATGTGACCGAGAACAACACTTAAACTGGAGATCAGAGGTGTAGCGTATATCATGCAGAGACATCACATAGTATAAAGGAAGAAGAGATGATGAACATATATGAGAGATTTATGCATTAGGATAAAGAGCAGAGTATAGAAGCGGAACAAAGCAATAGAAGCTGGAAGAGGAAGAGGAGACATGGAGCTATAACATACCATATCAGAAACAAATAAAGTAAGTACAGTTTTGTAAGATTCAATTAGGGTGGTAGGGTGGTATAGAAGCGGAACAAAGCAATAGAAGCTGGAAGAGGAAGAGGAGACATGGAGCTGTAACATCCCATATCATAGACAAAGAAAGTAAGTACAGTTTTGTAAGATTCAATCAGGGTGGTAGGGTGGTGCTAGGGAGGATTGTAGTCCTCTAAATTCTAGTTGGTGCTAGAAAATATTATGGGAATTGGTGCTTCCATCTAGTGGGTGCTAGAGAAACCTGGGAGTTGGTGCTTCCATCTAGTTGGTGCTAGAGAAATCTAAGATTTGGTGCTCTCTGCAAGTTTTATCTTGCTATCAAAGGTTGTAGCCTCATATTTGAGTTGGAACTCAAAGACTGTGATGTACATGAAAGTTGGAGCTTGATTGACATCCTAAGAAGAAGAGGTTTCCACCCTTATGGGTTTCCTCATGAAAATCAATGTCTCTATGTATTCTATGTGATTGATCAAATATTGTATATCTATGCATGTTAAGTTATCAACAACACATTAAATAATAATCTATAAATAAGAGGAAAATAAGAGGAAAAGTTTCAATATTATATACATAACTGATTCACCCCCCCCCTCTTAGTTATATTTCCAATAATTGGTATCAGAGTCAGTGCCTTTGATCAAAGGTAGATCCATAAGCTTGAACATGACTAGTCATGATAGAATTTCAACTAATAGACATCGTATGTTTGATGGAACAAACTTTGCCTTCTAGAAAATAAGAATGAGAACACATTTAATGTCTTTGGGCACTGATGTTTGGGATGTCGTTGAAACGATATATGTGAATCATGTAGTCTTGGCCTCAAAAGATGATAAGATGGAGTTTATCTTTAATTCAAAAGAAATGAATTCCATCCTCAGTGGACTTGCTGAAGCTGAGTTTGTCAAAGACATGCACTGTGATTCATAAAAAGTTATGTGGGACAAGTTGATATGTAGTTATGAAGGTAATGAAAAGGTGAAAGACGCAAAACTTCAGACTCACAGACTCAAGTTTGAGCAATTAAAGATGGATGAAGACGAAACTACCAGTAAGTACTTCTTACGTATAGAACAACTTGTCAACACTATGAAAGGACTAGGTGAAACAATAGATGAATCTTTTCTAGTCCAAAAAATATTAATATCTCTTCCTGATATATTTAACTCAAAGGTCTCGGCTATAGAGAAAATAGTTGATCTCAAAACGTTGACACTAGATCAACTTCTTGGAACCATAACTTCTTATGAAATGAGAATCACCAAAGGTAAATCCACTACAAGAGAGGCAACTTTTAAAGTAGACAAAAACACAGACTCCGATGTCGATGGGATTGAAGCAAATTTTGTGAGAAGACTGAAGAAAGGATCAGGAAAATACAAAGGTAAATTGCCCTTCAAATATTTCAACTGTGGTAATATAGGTCATTTTTCTTCTAAGTGTCCTCACAAAATAAAGGATCAGACATATGACGATGAAGAGAAGCACAAACACAAGAAGGCCTATAAAGAGAATAATTTTAAGAAGAAAAACCTTTGTGTAAACAATGATGATGATCCCTCAGATGATGAAAGCAGTGACTCTTCTATTGAAGATAAAATAAATGATATTATGCTAATAGATTTAGAAGATATAATCTCTGAAGATACATGAAGTGAGTTCTTTGATTGTGAAGAAGTAGTACATCTTGAAGGAGAACTTGTCAGTTCCATGGAAGAGATTGATAGACTCAGAGAAAAGAAAAGAAAACAAAAATCGTTACTGCTCAGGTATGAGAAAACATGCAATGAACCATCTAAAGAAATTTCTTTGTTGAAGGTTAAGTTAGAAGAAGCTAATAATATTGAAGACGTCCTCAAACAACAATTGAAGGAATCTGGAAGAAAAGGTGAAAATTTGGAAGTTGAAGTAATGACTGTCAGAAAAGATCTAAAGAAATTTCAAGCCTTATATCATCAGAATCTGACAAGTATTAAAGCCTCAGAAGGATTATCCTCCATTCTGAATCAGCAAAGGAATTCAAAGTTGAAAACTGGTTTGGGTTATGAAGAGGGATCAAGTAGTGTTCAACCAAGCAACAAAGAATCCATCAAATTTGTCAAATCTACAACCATTGACAACAACAAACCTGCAGAAACAAAGGAAGAGAATTAGCTGCCAAGGAGGAGTGAAGGAAGAGATACCGGAACTAAATATGTAGAACAAAGAAATAATACAACCTCTACTGAAGGAAATCATCATCATGGAAGAAATTGACCTACTGAAAGAAGACAACCATTTTCTAGGTACAAAGATTTTTTCTATGGATATTGTTTTTGCTGCTCTAGCTTTGGCCACAAAGTTGTAAATTGTTCTTTAAGATTTATACATGAGCAATCAGGACATCCAAGGAATAAATATATTCCACAACAAAGAATGAGACAGAGAAGTAAAAAAAAACCACAGACTTCAAATCATGTGATGGATGGGAAAAGGACGGAGATTACACATAACAATCGTTATGATCCTTTATTCAATGAACTATAATGTTACATCTGCCATAATTATGGACATAAAGCTACAGACTGTCGCTTAAAAAACTATAATCCGAGTTCAAATCACTGAGCTAAAAATGTCAATGTTTGGAAGAAGAAAGTAGATAACAAGTGTGGATTAGTGTTTTCATCTCAAATACAAAAATACACCTGGTATATTGACAGCGAATGCTCGAGTCATATGACAGGTGACAAAATTAATTTCCTATTACTCAAAGAAAATAAATCAGGGAGTGTGGCCTTTGGAAATGATGCTCCAAGAAAGATCAAAGGTAAAGGTCTAATAATCTTAAGCAATGGAAGAAGCAAAGCTCAAGATGTATTAGTTGTTGATGGTTTAAAGAATAATCTTCTTAGTGTCAGTCATATATGTGATAGAGGATGTGAAGTCACTTTCACTGCCAAGAATTGTAAAATAAAGATAGTAAACACATGAGAGTTGATTGCAAAAGGGGCTAGAACTAAAAACAATGTATATGTTCTAAAGGAATATAAGGAGAAATGTCACTTAAGCAAACTTGATGAAAGTTGGTTATGGCACAAAAGGCTTGGACACCTGAATTTTGATCATATGTTCAAATTGAATAATGAAGGGGTTGTGAAAGACCTTCCAAGAATATTTAATCCTAATAACTTTGTATGTGAATCCTGTCAAATGGGGAAGCTGACTCATGCTCAATTCAAATCGAAGAGTTTCACATATTCAGAGAAACCACTTCAAATTGGTCACATGGATCTGTGTAGACCATCGCTAAAGGAATGAACTGGAGGAGAACGTTATTCTATGCTAGTCATTGATGACTTCTCCATACTTACGTGGGTTTCCTTTCTGAGAGAAAACTGTCATGTGTTTGAGAAGTTCAAAATTTTTAAGGCATTAGCTGAGAATCAGACATGAAGGAAGTTAAAGGCAATTCTCTTAGAAAGGGGAGGAGAATTTATGTCAAGAGATTTCAAATAATTTTGTGACAGACATGGAATTAAAAGAGATTATACTATTCCAGGTACTCATCAACAAAATGGAGTTGTAGAATGCCAAAATAGATCAGTTCAGTAGATGGCAAGGGCTATGATGAGTGAAAGGGACACTTCACAAACCTTCTGGGTGGAGGTTTTTCACACGATTATTCATATTCTAAACAAAGCGCATCTAAGGCCGAACAATGATAAAAATCCATATGAGTTGTGGTTTGGTCGACCTGCATCAATCAAGCACTTAAAAGTATTTGGAAGTAAATGCTACATCAAGAATAATGATGATCATCCGAGAAAATTTGATAGTAGAGATGATGAAGGTATCTTCTAAGGATATGCAATGAACAGTAAATGATACATATTCTTTAACAAAAGAATGCATAAATTAGTAGACTGTATTGATTTTCGAATTGATGAAGAAGCTCTTGTAAAAGATCAACAAAGAATAAGCACTAAGCCAAATGAAAATGATGATGAGAATAATGAAGATAAATAACAAAAAATATTAGAGTCACAAGAAGATGATGAATCAGGTGGAGAAGAGACACCCAGACAAGAAGAGTCAGGACAACAATCAACATGAAATCCTTCCTCCAAAATTACTCAAAAGAATCATCCTAAAAGTCAGAGAATTGGTGAGAAAGACAAAGGTGTACAAACCAGGAGAAGGATAATCAAAGACACTGAGCAATCACATATAGCCTTCATATCCATGGTGGAACCTAAGAACTTTAATGAAGCCAGTAAAGACGTAAATTGGTTAAAATCAATGAATGAGGAATTGGACTAGATTGAAAAGAATGACACTTGGGAACTCGTTCCGAGGCCAGCAAATAAAAATGTAATAGGATCCAAATGGGTCTACAAAAACAAGATGAATGAGAAAGGAAGTATTGTAAGAAATAAGGCTAGATTGGTCTACAAAGGATATGCTCAAATAGAAGGAATGAATTTTGATGAAACATTTGCACCCGTAGCAAGATTAGAAGCTATTAAGATGTTTCTTGCTTATGCATGTCATAAACAATTTAAATTCTATCAAATGGATGTCAATTCATCTTTTCTAAATGGAGATCTAAAAGAAGAAGTCTATATGGAACAACCAGAGGGTTTCCAACTGTCAGATAACCCTGACTTTGTCTGAAAGCTGAAGAAATCCTTATATGGGTTGAAACAAGCTCCTTGTGCCTGGTATTACCGACTAGATAAGTATCTTCAAGAAAAAGGGTTCAAGAGAGGAACAATTGACAACAATCTATATATAAAAATAGAGGGTAATGATTTTCTCATTGTGCTGGTCTATGTAGATGACATCATCTTCGGAAGCAATAATTCTTCATTGGTACAACGGTTTGCTTATGCCATGAAGTCTGAATTTGAAATTCCTATGATAGGGAAACTGCCATTTTTTCTTGGTCTGCAAATTACTTAGAGGTCTGAAGGAATATTTCTTTCTCAGGAGAAATATCTAAGAGAAATGTTGAAAAGGTTTCAAATGGAAGATTCTACACCTATGAGCACACCTATGGTCACTGGATGCAAGTTAAGAAAGGATGATGACTCACCTGATGTTGATCAGAGTTCATATAGGTCTATGATAGGCARCCTATTGTACATCACAACATCCCATCCAGACATAATGCATGTTGTTGGAATGGTAGGAAGGTATCAGGTTGCAGCTAAACAAAGTCATATGTTAGTTGTCAAAAGAATATTCAGATACTCAAAAGGAACAATTAACTATGGCCTATGGTATCCTAGGAATTAGAATTTTCAACTATAAGTCTATTCAGATGTTGATTTGGCTAACTGCATGGATGAAAGGAAAACCATGAGTGGAGGTGCATTCTTCTTAGGAGATTCTCTTGTAGCATGGTTGAGCAAGAAGCAAGGTTCCATTTCCTTATAGACTACAGAATCTGAATACATTACAACTGCTAGTTGTTGTACCCAAGTATTATGGATGATTCAGAAAATTGCATACTTTGAGGTAAAGTATAATGCACCGATCCCAATTCATTGTGCTAATACTAGTGAAATTAGTGTGTCAAAGAATCTTGTATTTCACTCCAAGACCAAGCATATACCCATCAAGTATCACTTCTTGAGGGAACAGGTAACCAACACTGTTGTTTCTTTTCATTATATTTCATCCAAATATCATATTGTTTATATCTTCATAGAACCGCTTGCAAAAGCTCAGTTTGAGTATCTACGCCAGAAGTTGGGCATGACCCTGTTATCAAGTTAAAATAGTCGATCTCATCAGGGGGAGAGTGCTCCTAGTATATATGATCAAGGGGAGCATAGAGTCACTCTCCATTTTCTTTGAAATTGATGTCAAAGGGGGAGAAAAAGGTGTTGTCAGTATGCTACAGTTGCAGGTCCAAGCAGAATAGTGCAACATTTTAGGGTTTCCATAAATGCCAAAGGGGGATATTGTTGGCATGTTTACAGGAATAATGTGCTTGTCATTGATGGAAAGAACAACAATGAACCAAACCTCGAGAGCACAGAAGAAGATAAATCTAAGAAGAGATAGAGGTTTCCATAAGTGCAGATGAGGTCCAAGAGATGGACTCGTAGGAGGAGCAAAGGTCGAGACCCATGAACACTTAGAAAGACTTCTAAGTCAGAGAGATTAGAAGCTTAGGAGGAAGAGTGATAGTGGCTATTGGATCACCGATCAAGAGGACCAACAATCGTCGGATTGAATTAATGAAGGATAGGATAAGCGGGGAAAAACGATTGAGAATTTGATCATCGAAACTTTCGTCAGTCGTCAGATTGATTTAATTGGAAGGACAAGATAAGCAACGGATGAGATCTAAGATCTCAATCACCCAAATTTTTGTCAGTTGTCAGATCAAAATAAGTGGAAGGATAGGATAAGTTAGAATAAGGGCATACTAATATCAGTGGCTGATAATCGGGCACTCAGATCTACGGTCGACAGGGCATATCGGAGCCCCCCGACCTTTCTTCCTTTAACCATGGGGGTGGGTCTGAGTTGGTGTTATTTCCCATGTGGGACCCTCATACATGTCACCTTCTTGTCAACTCTGACCCCCCTCTCTCACTACCACTTACCGCCAAATCCCCCCTCCAAAAAAACCAACAAACCACTCATACATACCACCTCTGCACTCCGACATCACACTCCACTACCCACTACATGTCACACTCCACTACCACGCTCTGCCTCCACCTCCACTACATTGCCTACACATCTCACCCATGTCAACATACCACCTCAACAAGGAAATGTGGTAGACCATGTTAGCAAGGACAAGTGGTAGACCATGTAAACAAGGACATGTGGAAGACCACGTCAACAAGTACACATGGCATAATCATATGAAGACAAGTTTCAAGAGGAAATTGGCTCGTGCCATGTCAACAAGTGTCGTAAGAAAGCTATGTCACTCCGGGAGATTTACTTAGGAAGTTTCATCACCAACAGATGTAAAAATTCCTGAAGTCCTGAAGGACGAAGGTCTGAAGTCTCTCTCAGCCATCCAATCTGAATATCACTTTGGGTTCATTCTCAACTATTGATCTAGTTCAGTGGAAGGACTGTGTCGAAAACAATCGGTCTCCACCGCCTATGAGTTATTCAGTAGGTGACCACTCTAGAGGAGAATGAAGTAGTGATTAGCCTAAAGTCACAAAGTCGCGAACACCGAAGACCCGAAGAAGACCTTGGTCATTGATTGCCAGGAGGGGTACGTGTCATAAGATTATGCATTCGGGTGAAAGAAATCTGGGAGAAATGAGTGCATAGGAGTTGAAACTCCTGAATCCCAAAGTGTCGAAGTCACTCATAATTTTTTTTCATGCAGAAGGGTACATGTCAATAGATCATTAAATCCGGGTGAAAGCGTTCATGGAAAAGCGAAGCGCCGAAGAGTCAAAAAGGCTGAAGTCCCAGAGCAGAGGATAACCATTGGATTAAAGAGGACATATGTCAACAAATATTCCATTTCGGAATATATCCAGTCACAAGAAATGAGAAGTTGAGATTTTAAATCTCCAGAGTCTGGAGACCTGAAGGAGATCTTGACCGTTAATATGAGAGGGACACGTGTAAATAGATCTTACACTCCAGAAAATTGGCATACAGAGGAACATAGGGTTTGATATTTGAAACTCCCGGAGCCCAGATCACGAAGTAAATCACAATAGTCAATTTAAGAAGGTTAGATCTGATCCGTCAATTCAAGAGCACCATCAAGATCATGAGATCGATGGTCTCGTCACATTACGGGGAGTGAAGGTGCGCGAACTTTAAAAAGATGAAGGTGGGCCACAATCGAAACCACGGTTTTGGAGAAAGGACACATGGAGGCTCGAGGTAAATTGTGGGGTGAAATGTAGTTTGTTTCAAACCACCTTTGGACGTGCCCACAATCCCGTGGTCACATGAGTTCATCGCCCAAGTTCATATCGAAAGAAGGAGCTAGAACTCACTAGAACAAGATCGCAAAGTTCCTTTTGAATAGCCGTATGGAAACTGCCGGTGGTCACGTGAAGGAAGGGGCTTAGAAGCCAAATAAGCCAAAAATGACTGACTGTAACTGGCAGAGAAGCCAAAGAATCTCAGGATAATAGCTGCTAGTGATGAACAGGTTCAGGATAACTGCTAGAGAATCCAAATAATCTTTATATAATGACCACTAATGATGAACATATACAGCATAACCACCATGGAAGACGAAGAGTTTGAAGGATGATCAAGCAGAGGACTCAAGGTGAGAAAGACATGCATAAAATAGAAGATGGAGTGCTTTTCTGATAGTTACGTATGTGGGTGGAATGTGACCGAGCACAACACCTGAACTAGAGATCAAAGGTGCAACATATAGAATGCAGAGACAACACATAGTATAAAAGAAGAAGAGAAGTTGAATAGATATGAGGGATTTGTGTAGAAGGAGAAGGAGAAGAGTATAGAAGCGAAACAAAGTAATAGAAGCTGGAAGAGGCAGAGGAGACATGGAGTTGTAACAGACCATATTAGAGACAGAGAAAGCAAGTAAAGTTTTGTAAGATTCAATCAGGGTGGTAGAGTGGTGCTAGGGAGGATTGTAGTCCTCTAAATTCTAGTTGGTGCTAGAAGATATTCTGGGAGTTGGTGCTAGAGAAATCTGAGTGTTGGTGCTCTATGCAATTTGTATCTTACTATCAGATGTTGTAGCCTCATATTTGAGTTGGAGCTCAAAGACTATTATTTACATGAAATTTGGAGCTTGATTGACATCCTAAGAAGAAGAGGTTTTCACCCTTATGGGTTTCCTCATGAAAATCAGTGTCTCTGTGTATTCTGTTTGATTGATCAAATATTGTATATCTAAGCATGTTAAGTTATCAACAACACAATAAATAATAATCTATAAAGAATCAGAAAATAACAGGAAAAGTTTCAAGCTTATATACATAACTGATTCACTGCCCCCCCTCTCAGTTATATTTCCAATATTTGGTTTGTTTAATTTTTGAATTATATATTTACTAAGTCCTATATGAGCTTTATTAATTGGAAATGTATTTTTTACTTGTTGTCCATGTTGCAGTTGAAACATCACAAGGCTATGTGGTGTAATGGTCGTAAATTTCGTATCAAAATTTTGGATGATAAGATGAAAACCTTGGATTGTGGGATAACTGCAGTGTTTAAGGTCACCAAAATTTCCTCTAGAAGTGACAGAAATCTAGAAGAAACTGAGAATAGGTACTATGGGCATTTGGAGGATATAATTGAGTGTGATTTTAATTCCTTTAAAATAGTTTTCTTTGAGGTTAAATGGTACAGGCTACGGATGCATGAACGTGATAATGGATTTACCATGGTTAATATAAGGGCATTTGAACCAGTTACAGAGACTTATGTTCTTCCAAGTCAATGTGAGCAATTATTTTACTCAGAGGTACCTGGTAAAGAAGGTTGGTCATACGTTGTTAGATATGATCCAAGAGGAAGACTAGTAAATTATAATCGTGTGGCCAAGGATGAAGATAATAACGATGAAGAAGATCATGATTATGTAGATCAAGAGCAGGTGGCTATAGTTGATGTGTTAGACGAAGAAGTTGAATAAGTTGATCATCCAAATGTAGGAGACGATGATCTCATTGACGATATCGATAACTATATTAGCGAAAATGACGTTGATGATGATGTTGATATGAATGAGCCTTTCACCAATATCGATTATGAACCGGATCCTTATACAGATGTTGAGTTGGATGAAGAAGAAGATGACATATATTTAATTGTTGAAAAGAAGACGTATGATCCTTATACGATGTTGAGTTGGATGAAGAAGAAGATGACATATATTTAATTGTTGAAAGAAGCTAATTTATGTGTTTCTATCTTTTATATGACATTTACATGTTTTTATTTTGTATAATATAGCATATGATACATGTTCTTGTTAATTTCAAATTAGGTACATGGGGAATTCGAGAGTGATTTCCGAGGGTAGTAATTAGAGTTTTTTCGCCTTCACATGGTTGCCCCTGTTTAGTAGAGAACGAAATATTCTCGAAACCAAGAGAAGCTCTACGCGACTATGCCTAATCATACCAATGATGTAGGTATGTCATCCCAGGGATTTACATTTTTATGTTTATATTTTTGTATAAGCCAATGAATGACAACCATAATTTAATTTGTTGTCGTTTTTGAATAAAATATTATCAATCCCAATATTTTGTCAAAGAAAAACGTTGTTCTTTTGGAATTGATTCGACAATATAAGCCATTCTTCTGGTAATGGTCGGAGAGGATGCCAGGTTCTTAGGTTTCATTGAAAAATATAAAAAAGCACCATTTATGAGCATTTTCAATGGAAATCCGTCGAAATTGTAGATTTTAATTGCAGAAATAGGATTTAGAAATTTTGAAAACATCTCATACCAATGATGTAGGTATGTCATCCCAAGGATTTCATGCAATAAATAAATATCTATCAGATTTTCATCTAAAATTGTCCGATATGCCTCTCCTTTCTATAGGATTTTCATCCAAATTTGAAACAGTATCTACATCGAAAATTGTTGTTTTTTCTTTGCGTTGAAACAATATGCCTCTCCTTTTTTCTATATTCAACTACACTTCTTTTTTACTTGAATTTGCAGTTTTGAATTTGTGTTATTCAAATATTTTATTCAAATTTTACAAGGAAATTGTACTAGGACTAGACATGGGCAACAATGACCTGTGAATGGGGCCAACATTGGAAGTTTTTCAAACTATTTCTGTATGCATTGAAATTTGACATGGATAGAATATTCACATGCCTTAATGATATGGGAGAGTTTCTAGACTCAAATTTCACTCACACACCCACTTTATTCCATAATCAATTCATCATGTAAACCATAAACCCTAATTTAGTGGAGTCATCGGTTTGTCGGTTTTTAGTGTTCCTAATGAATGGATGCATTTTTGTTCATGACATGGAATGGGACAACACATGTACCTTCTTAATTTTGTTCCTTCACTTGATGTGGGTCTGGTCATTCCTAGCCTTGAATTGAAAGTTACCCCTAGTCTTAGTCATCACCCTTCATGACACTTGTCACCAAATGATTAGATCACAAGGTTGGAGGCATATGGGAATTGGGATGAGGATTTATAACCCTACAATAACAAGAGACATTAATTGAACTTTGACTAGATTGAAAGGTGCGTGCAATTGAAAATACTAATAACCCAAAACTAAAAGGGATCAATACATAGACTATCAATGAGAGGTGATATGGTGGTGTGTAGGAAGAGGCCTAGCACCTTCAAAATTATCATTAGCCTCCATCTATCCACATCTATGTATAATTCTAAATCCTCATCCCTCCTTGAGTCCAATGACCCCATGATTCTAGAGTGGCCATGCTTGATGTGGAAGTTTACACATTTCGAATTATGGGATCATACATAAGATAATGTATCACCTTTAGTGGATCATACATATATATGGGAAAAATCCAACTAGAAGAAGATGCTTCATTTGTTAACTCAATATGTAATTGGTTACAGATGCTTCCTTTGTAACTCATAACCCATTTAACCATTAACACCAAAAATAATAATATAAAACCTATCCCTTAACCTTTATAATATTAGACAACTAACACCAATAAAAAATATTATTCTAACCTATAACCTTTATAATTGTAACACATAAAATTTATAATTATAAAACCTAAACTCTAACATGACTTACATCTCCTAACCCTTACTTTGAATAACACTTATAACTCCTAATTGTTATAACCCCTGTGAATTTTCACCCTATAATAACCATTATCCACAATGAGTACCCCTAACCATATGAATCTAATAACAAGCTGAGTCTACTAAAAAAAATATGGTTAGAATTATCAAGAGGCTCACTGAATATAAGCCTATTCAATGGCACACCTTCCTCACTTATGCCTTTTGGGCAGATCACACTACTACCAAGGTAAGCATAGGTTGCACTCCCTTTCAACTTGTTTATGGTCAAGAATCCATTCTGCCTACCAAGATGGAACTTTATTCTCTACGGCTGATGCTACATATTGAAGAATTGAATTCTTCTAATATCCCTCAAAGGATAAACACATTGTTGGCTTTAGAGGAACAAAAGATTTTTTACTTGGAGAACATAAAGAGAAGACAACAAAATGTAAATAAATATTTCAATAAAAGTGTAAAAGATGTCAGATTTAAGGTAAATGAGAAAGTCTTTCTTTGGGATTCATCTCATGTTGACAGGAGAAGGCATTCTAAGTTTCAAAACTTATGGTTGGGTCCTTTTAAAATCGCTTGTGTCCTGGGCGCAAATTCTCATATTCTAAAGGACTTGGAAGAGCGATTATTTTCTTATAGCACTAACATTTCCCACTTGAAATGTTATGTGGAGCCAAGTTGAAAGTCAAAACGTTTTATGGAAATTACTTATGTATTATAGTTTATGTTTTACTACTTTGATTTTGTTTTGCTGTTTTTATTTTTCTGTGGTTCCATTTCTATTGTTTTTCTTTTATTAATTTCTTTTTCTTTTCAGAAATAAACTATGGATCAATTTTTCCATAGCAATGTTATTATGTAAGTATTGTTAATCAATAACAATGAGGTTACACAACTGTTTGTGATGTTCCCCTTGTAGACGTCACTGAAATTTCTCTCTGCTTCTAGTACTGCTGTTAGATAGATAATTGGATTTTCATCCCTACTTTCTGTCTTCCCTTTCTTCCCTCCACCCTGAGATTTGAAAAGAGCTCACAAGAAGTTTTTCTCCTTTAAACAATAAATTATTTCACTATGATTAATCGAATGTTATGCATACAGGAATAAGCCCCCCATACGTAACACTTTCCATGAGTTATTCCCAGAATCCCGAATAATTTTTTCCCTTAAACTTCCTCACTTCCCTTGTTGCATAATCATTCTGATATATAATTCATTAATCTAATGTTCACTTGGTCTACGAAACTATACATTCTGAGTTCTTAATCTGCTGGAAATAGATTTCCCTGTGGAATCGTCGGTTTGTTGATGCTTAAAAATGCAACGATGAATACTATGCTCACAAATGATTGCCAAGCTCTATTATTTATTTATATTAATAATAAACTTGTAGGTGGGACCCCCTTGTTGGACTTGTGGCGCAATGGTGGATATGTTGCGCTTATATTTTGTTTGATTATGTGATGGTATCGACACAATCTTATACAGTTCATTATTTCAAATCATGGTTTTAATTTTTATGGTGACATGTGATGGTTGGTTGATTAATGCATGGCAGTGGATGGCTTTGATGACCTCCTACAAAATATGTTAAGGTTTCCCTGTGGATGAAAGAATTATTGTAATTTTTGGTTTGGCATTGCATTAAACGTGACATTAATTGGTTTATTGGTCTTGATAAAATAAATTAATGGATCTCTTTGAATAAAAAAAACTATATAAAATCTCTAATGCTATGTATTATTGTGACAAAAGAGGGGCACACTAAACCCTTTCTACTAGACTGATGCACCTTGTTGAATGTTATATGTGGATGCACATGGGGTAATGTTTCTAGCACACTGTTATTTTAAACTAGTGTTTGACATTGCAAAAATGTGGTGCATTATGCAAATGTGATATGGCAATGGATATGTGCTTGATTAATTTCTTAGTGCTATGGTGAATTGGTTAGCTCTTACTTTGAATTGAATGAGGCTGAAAGGGAGAAGTGATGTGCATTTACTACACGTCACTCAAACTCCCCCTCGAGCCCATCACCCTAGTCATTCTTGCATTTTGGTTTTGACTTTGGTGGTTGTTGTTGTTCCGCTTTGTTCGGCTGTGAAGGAGATATACAGTCTAGTTTTATTCCTCGCACAGGCTTTTCCAGGTATGGATTTCTTACTCTTCCATCCATGATGGTAACTCTTCCTTTTGAATCAACTGTTGGCTCAAGATTTCTCGTGGTCTTTGTTTTTCTTAAGCTGTTATGAGATATTTGAAATGTGTATTGGTGTTGTGTCCATGGTTTCTTATGGTGATTATTTTGGATTGTTGGCACTTTAAAAAATAGGATGATTATGCTATCCTTGTTGTGTGTAATCTTTATGTGGGTTATTGATAGAAATGGCAGTGAAGCCTACTCGGTCATAGATTGGGTTTTGAGTCTGGAACCTCTGTTGAAACTGAGTATCATGGATTTCCAAAGCTTTGAGATTTGCACGTATCCCGCTTATGGATTTTCATAACACGTCTTTGTTTTTAACCTGCCCACTCCATGTTCGTCTCCGTGGCTAGTGTTTTTTACCATGTGGGTTGCAATTTGAACTGTTGAAAGATTAAAGTGTTTTTTTTTCCTTGTCTTGGCAAAACCCTGAGTTGTTAGCTATCATTGTGTTTCCCTCACTGACACTGTTGCCTGGAAAGAATTTCACAGTATGGGTTTAAGATCACCCAGAAGTTAATCGAGGAATCATACATGTTTTTGGTCGAGCACGGGGTTGTGTTGGACACTCATATTACAGTTTTTTTAAGAGTTGGCTTTATTTCATTTTCCCTTTTGGAGTTGGAAGTCTATCATTTTAGTAACCTTCACGGTCAAGAGTATTGTTACATGTTATATCTCTGTGGTTAATTGTGAAAGGGGATGAACTATCTGTGCTTTCAGATACCTAATACTCTGGTCGAACCACCTGTTCTTACCTTCCACTTGTTGTTTAAAACCCTAAATATGTTATTGTTATCGTTTTACTCCAGTCAATGGTTAATGGAGCACTATATGTGTTTGTTTACTTGGGAACGATTTGGTTATGCTCCTCGTTTGACATTTTTGGAAGAAGTTTGTACCTAAATGTTTATGTGAAGCCCGGGCTTGAAGTATTGCATGGTTTGAATGTTATGTTGATTGTATTTAAAAAACCACCTGTGTGTGAATTTGATCGGGGCCCGATAAAGAGTTATAACTCCCAGTTGAATACTTTGGACAATTTTTAAATAATGGATGGGCATGAATGGTTATAAATATTGTGCATGTTCCTATTGGATTTAAAGAATTAGTATTGGATATAAATTGTTGTAAGCACTGCGCATATTCCTGTTGATTTTAAAAGGATTTAGCATTGGAGTTATGAATGGTTATGGTTCAAAGGTTATTGTGGTTGTTCATATCGATTGCAATATCATTTTTATGACTGTTATATAAAGTTATGAAGGCTATTTTAATTGAATATTTCTGGGCATATGGATTATTGTTTGGAAGCTAGCAAGCAATTTGTAAAGGAAGTAACAATTTAAATTGTAATGTTGAAAAGTGAATATTGTGGAACTTTGGAGCTTGAACATGGATGCGTTTGATTGTTTGTTTTGAATTATTTTTATATGAAAAGTATCCATATTATGTCCCTATCATTTTACCACTTTTCTCTCATTACATTCCCCTCATAATCCCAATTTCATTTATGACATCCTTGTTATGTGAAATGAATTAAAAGGTCTTTGTAACAAAGATAAGAGAGATATCACAGTAATGGTTGGCAACTGATATTTTTGTATTTTATTACACAGTTAAATTATTTGATTAATTGTTGAACAATATTCGTGTATTAATCCCCTATCATTATACCACTTTTCTCTCATTACACTCCCTCCATATGTCCCATGAACCCTATCACCCCATGTTCACTTGGCGATTGTTAAATAGTTTGTTATGGATGGATTTTCATGTATCTCATGTCAATTTTTGAGCCAATTGTTGATCCATGCAAGAAGAATGCCATGTATGGTTTATTAAGGGCTTAGTTACTAACAAACTATTGCTACAGGATAAGTTTCTTTAGTAGGGGAAGCCATGGCAGAAATAAAAAAGGTCAGGGAAATTGGAATAGAGGGCCTAGAAGGCCTAAATTTTCCATTCATTTTGATGTTGATTCCCAAGAACTGAACCAGTTGTTCCAAGATGGTTTCTTTAACTATATTGGGCATGAAATAGTACACACTTGGCCAGAGAGACCTCCCTTCCAGCCTCAAAACATCCCTGGCAATCTTGTTCCTCCTCATGTGTCCTTGCAACCAAAAGTCCCTCCAAATGATGGATGGCAAGAGATTGTCAATCAGGTTGTCTCTCACCATCATGGTTGTCCCAATATGTGATTACCTATTCCACCACCTGTCAATCCTAATGTCCATATTTCCCGTGTCGATTCACCTGTTCAATACTAACATTCTAGTAAAATACTAAAAAACGGATGTCCCCCATGTGCAAGATAAAGGCAAAGCAGTTGAATCCCCTTATTCTCCATCAAACGATTCCTCAAAATATTTGTCTTCCTTCATACACTTGAAATATGACTATGTTGAGGGGTCCTAAATCCATTTAACTCAACAGTAGGAAGAAAACCTGCCACCAAGGCCCAATTAGACTTTGCAACATTTAATAGTGGAATGGTTGTCCAGATCTTGTGATCTGACCAATTAATCGATGGGCTTTACGTAGTGAATTACATGATATCTTCTTGTGAAAACTCCTCCTTCAGTTTGAACATTATCTTTTTTTATTTTCTCTTATTGGTGGGTCTAAAAGATAGGTGTTGGTATAAACCAGTTGGGTAACACGAAAGGGGAAGATTTAACTGCTAAAGAAGGTTGAGCTCAAGATAACCTTTATGCTCAAGCATGCAAAAAAATATTTTCACACCTATGACAAGCCTAATACTAACACATCAAATTTCTAGTGTTTCAATTATTGATTGAGATACAATTATTGAAAGAAAACATACATGCAATAAAATTATGGCAAGAAAATTAGCTTCCTTAGCTCTAATCACTAATCACACATTAACACAATGATTTGTTTCACATCGTTATAGACAAGAATTATAAAAATATTGAATCAGATAACTTATCAATAGATTCATAAACTCTTACTCATTACAACATCCATTATGAGATAAAGTCAAAAGTAATTCCTCCTTATGATCCAATCACACACACCTTTGATGAAAAACATAAACTTGTCTCCAATCCTAAACAAAACTTCTCAATTAAGGTGGTTCCGAAATAGTTCTTTAAAATTCCAAAAATGAGGGTCTTTGCAAAAACCATCAACGTCTTCTAACAGGTCGATCCTCTTATTTATAACAAATTGTTAACTAAAAATAACTATCAAAAGTGCAAGCTAAGTAAAAAAAAACATCGACACATGGCGCTTTCAAATCTTAGTCTTATAAGAGTCATAAAATGGTTTGACTTGAGTGGATGAATCTTCTCATACTCTAACCATTTGACAAAGAGTTCCTCGCATATGTTGGAATATGAGAATCTATGTTGGTACATCGGGGCCAAAATGATCTCCTTTATCTCCACTATCCATGCACGATACTTGACTACTTTAACACTTAATTGTTGTAACATTGTCTGAGCCTTGATCGGGTGCTCCATGAACTATTGTACTTGACTTGATGCCATGTTCACCACCTTTTCTATCTCCGTAGTCCATGATGAGTCTTGTTCTGCATGTAGTTTGACTATGTCATGCAAGTCGACAAAGTCCTCGGGTATGCCGAATTCTGGGAGATCGATGTCTCTCATCGCCTGATTGATCTTGGTCCAACTCCTTTCCCAATCGCCCTATTTATCTTGGATATCCCGTTGATATTATTGTGCCATCTTTACCCAATATTCAACCGACTTCCTTATACGGTCGATGTTGTTGTCCCTTAGCACCCAAATGTCATTCTCTTCGGAGTCCCGACCCTTTTGAACCATGTTGATGTAATCAATTGTCTCAACCTCTTGGTGGGCCTTCTCATACCATATTTCCATGTATTTTCACATTGTCGATGCCATAATGGTGTCTTCCTGGAAGTTGGCTATTTCCTGCAGTGAAAAGGTGTCGCTCACTTGTGAATTTGTTGTAGGCATCTTGGAATTCGCTTCTCAAGAATAATGCAGCCTGTGTGGAGTCTTGATAATATTTCACCAAATGTCACAAATGCTCCAACTCGTTTAGTGCAGCGGCCAGCTCCTCTTCATCTTTCCTCACTCTATCCAGGGTGTCATCTGTGATTTCCATCCATGCACCGATAAGCTCAGACGTCTTGGTATGTTCCGTGATGATCAATTTCTCCTCTATGGTGATGAGGATGGAACTGTCCAAAGTAAGCCTCCTCTTCTTAGTGTTTCTCTTCATGATGGATTTCCTCTTTCGGTCATAGGAGATGGATTTTATGTCGACGACCTCATCCACAGGTTCGGGGAATTGTTTCTCTCCCTAATTAAGAGTGTTTCCCAGGCTCCTGAAGGTGTATATATGTTCAATATTAGGTTCCTCAACCTCTTATGTATGTCCCGATGGCTTGGCCTCTGGTTGTTTCTCATCGGGTGGTAAAGTACTGGTCAAAATCGAGGAACCAGGCACAAGTTCGGTACTTACTTGGTGATCAACTGTCAAGATGTTGATTTCCTGTTGTGGAATTTCTCCTTCTTGTTCGCCTGATCCTAGCTCATCCTTAGAGATGTCCATTGGGGTTCCTAGTGTATCGAGTAGCTTAGTATCTAAGGAACTTTAGACCTCTTGGTCACTCTATGGAAGGATTTGAATTGGAGCATTGAGAGATGGGGAAGATACTTTTTCGGGTTCCTTTTCCTATGTAATCTGTACCGGAGTCACCAGGGAAACCTACGAACTCTCCTCATCATCATATATAGTTATCAAGTCATGCAAGGGGTTTGGTTCACTAGTCCTACCTACTGTCCTTGATATCTCAGGCTGAGTTTAAATTCCCCGGGGTGATCCGATCTGTGGTGGTGGGCTTTCAGGATTTTTCAGCCCAGTGATTCCTTCAAGTTGTATTGGATCTGAGCCATTTGGATCTCCTTGGCTTTTGATTAGGTTGCCAACAGGAACCCTTGTCATCTCTATGAGATCTAGTTCATTCTGCAACTAATCAATGACTCTTTGTACCTCTTCCATCAAGAGAAATCCCCTTGTCTGTGCCTTTGGTGTCAAGAAAAAACCCTTTTTGTGTGCCTTTGTTGTCTTTGCTGCTCTGATTTCTTCCCTGGATCTAAGGGCCTCTTGAGCCAACTGCTCTTTTGTTTCCACCCGTTCATCCATGTGCATGGCCTTGATCTTGGTCATGTTTGGGTTCACCATCCTCTGCACCACCTTGTCCTAGTCCCGGGCATTCTCTGTGAAGACTTCATCCTCAAACTTATCGTGAGCATACGACCAGTAGGATGACACCTGTGAAGCATGTTGCAAGACTAGGCCTTTTGGATCATGCTTGTGGAATAATCCTGTCGGGAACCTGAATTCAAGTTGGCTCAAGCCTTCTTGTTTGGCTTGAGCAGTATCCTTTACTAGATAGAACCCTACATGGTAACCGTAGGGTATGAAAGCCCATTTCTTGTCTTTGACTAGTGTGGTGTTGTAGCCCTGCAGGATGGTCTGATAACAAATTTCTCCTACTACGAGTCGGTCTGGGACATGAGTTGGTAGGAGATGTGGTGCTTTGGTGGCGCTAAACACCCTAATGTAGGTTGTGCGCTCATCCAAGTACCAATGGCCTACCTTGGCTATCGTTGATAGCCTCGGACATTCCTTCTTAAAAATAATAAAAATAAATGTGGGCGATGAATTCATCGCAGATGAGGGAGTAATATTTTTTGTACTTGTTTTCTCATAGCACACTCAAGTAGACATGGACCAGAATCTCTACAACATGCCAGCTCAGATTCATGCTGAAAAAAACGTTCCTAGCGCACATGACATCGAGCAGGTATGAGGCCATGCAGAAAGTTGGTCCCTCTCCTTCCTTCGGTGTTTGAGCCTGCTTCACACCGATGCTTAATTGTTTGGAAATTATTTCTCCCTAGTTGAAGTTGTTCCCAGTGATTGCAACTGTGTAAGCCAAAGGCATCCATGCTTCCGAAAACTTGGAGCAATCTTTTTCTCCATATAGGCGACAGGTGAGAGCCATCAAATAGATGTATGGCTCCCTTAGGTTGATTTTCCCATACCATCCGTTGCTCCGATTAGTGAAGCTATTGTCTTCCCTCCACCATGAAGCCATCAATCGACTGGTGTCATAGAATTCATAGAACTTCACCACGAATTCCATGTTGAGACACTCCTCTGGGTCTCTAAGCTTGTAGTATTTCTGGACCTCTGTCGAGAGGAAAGCTCCGACGCACCCACCATTCTCATCATTGATCAAACATTTATTCCAGTCTGTGTGGTCGATGACCCACTTCAGGACCTCTATGTAGGGGAAAACGAGGGTTTTCTTGCCACCATGTGTAAATATGACTGTCGGATGTTGGGGAACACCTGATCATAGAATGCCCTTACGTCTGAGTCATTGTGTGGGATATACTCTAGGTATTATTCTCTACTAATCCTGTTGAATAGATCCCCCCACTGTGGGAGTGTTACCTTGGATCTGGTTCTTGCCTCTATATCGGCAAAGGATGGAGGCTAGATGAAAACTTTCATTTTTTTTGTTTTGATGAAAGGCTTCGTCCTAGAGGCGTACTCGAATTGCCTCATTGTCCATGGAGAAGAACCTTCACATGTATCTGGTTCTTTTGTCTTTGGTGCTCTCAACGAGCATCTAATGGTTGGATTTCTTAGCGGTATTGTTCCTGCAACTTGAGCATATTTTAGAGAATGTGTAGAAAAACTGGACGAACAAATATATATTATAACCAACGAATTGGCAGACTTGGATACATACCTCTGAATCTTGTTAAACCTGGTTTTTTGATAATCACGAGGGTCAGTACAATCTCCAATTTGCTCTTTTTTATCCTTCGAATGCTCTAGAATTCTCTTACGCGGAGAATGAATTTGCTCACAACATTTCAAGAGATTTAAACGGGGAAGATCTTATTGTGTCACAGTATCCATTCAATTCGGGTTATGAGTGAAATTTCAACAAATATTCCATTGAATATTTAGAGGATTTAGAACCTAAATTCATCGTGGGTTGATGATGGAGGCGCGGGTGGTGATGTGGTATATCGGAGATTTAAAAATGTTGTCTTAATTGGCGCACAAGGTAGAAACTAATGGGGGATCGGTTATTAATTAGTTCCTTAAATTTCCAAAATCCGATCGTATTTAACGCTACAAACATCTCGTCGTGCCACTCTTTCAGTGGGTGGATCGAGGGTCAGGATTGTGCTATGAAAATTTTATGTTGATATCCTCCTACAAAATCTCTGACATTGATCAATCTTTCCATACAAAGCTAACGTGGCAAATATTACTAGGAGGCGTGACAAGGACCTAGGGGACCAAAAATGACTCGGGATAAAACTAGACCGTATGATCCTCTTCCGTGATAAAGACGTGTGGCATAAAACTAGTCTCTTCATTTTCTCATGTCAGTCGGAGTTGGGACTTTCTTTATGTCATATGTTTCCTAAACCAAATCCTATCTTGCTAATGCCGAAAAGTGTCAAGGATCGTCGATCGACGAGAAACCTACCCAAGTGCTCTCGGATCGGCTCCCTCGAAAAATTCTCGAGGCCGAAAAAGATTCGGCGATCGACGATCAGGGATGAATTTATCGTATTCAAAATTTTTGTTGTGATCCTTATGGATTTTCCCTGATCTCGATAAAGTGTGTCAGGCATCGGTTAACGACGATTTATTTTCATCTTTTGTTAATGTTTTTCCTCCTCGTATTTTACCGATGTCTAAGGGGATGGAATATCTCTTGAATTTTTATGCGAATAACCTATGTAAACTGAAACCTCCTTTTGTCGATGCCAATGAGGATCCGCGATTGGTGACTATTGTTTTCCGTGTGGTTCCTTTACTTACTTGAATTCTTTCCAGCGGTGAACCTGAGTGCATTAGGTGCAATGTTTGGCTGTCAATTCTTAATTCAGGTGTTAAGGTATTTTAGTCATGGGGTTTCATAAGTTCAAACAAACCTGAATAGGTGATGAGAGTCATGAAAATAAAAAAAATACAAAAAACTTCCCAAAATGAAATCGAGTCAGACAATGCATAAAACAAGTGGTACCCAAAAAGTGACAAAATTTGATAAGGAGTTTTTAGGGTGTGTTGAGTGCTCAACAAATGGCAGCTTACTAGGAGAAATTAGAATATTTTTTCCTACCTCAGGCTCAGCTGATGCAAACGCTGGTTAAGAACTTAATTGGTTTTTATTAGAGCCTCTTCTATCCTTGCATTTGAAATTCCCTAGTTGGTGAATCTAGGCCTTCTTGTGGGGTTTCAACCTTTAGTCCACCTTCGTTTCCTATAACCATGACCCATGCCCTCTTTTGACAAGAGTCAAGTAAAGCATTTACTTGCACCAGGCCTTTTAGTTATCATCATTCACTTGTTGCGATGTTGCTCCGCTGCCAACACGCATCCATAGCCTCAACGGAGTTACCCCGACGTCATAGGCCCTTCTTCGCTACTAGCGAGCGTCCATATCCCTAGGGGATTTATCTGCATAACCTCTCCTACTTTTCGCTCATTTGATATAATTGAATTTATTTCGGCAGAATGCCCTGAGCGAGTGGGAGAAGATGAAATCTATTATTTGAAAAATGAGATGGTTAAGGTGAATTTTTTCTAGCTATGTCTTGAGGTACATGCAGTCCTTCCCAACTAACCATATTTCCCTTCAGGTTTTACCAGACCACCAGGCGGACACTTCATCACTTTGCCAAGGTTTTTTATTTTCACAGGTTAGATACAAAATTCCTTCAAATCAACTGCAATTATCCCATCACTTCTTCCATTGTATGTGAGCATGAGTCAAGAGTAGAGTTCATCATACCGCATGAACTAAGGTCAACCAATGCCTTGATAAACACAAACTTAAAAAGTGAAAAAATTACTATAACAAGAAAAACAAAAAATGAAGAACTCCATAATCAGCCTACCTAAAAACAAAGTATCATGAAAGCACACTCTTTTTTTTTTTTTTTTTTTAACAGAAATATTGTTTTAGGGCTTGGTCATTCACCAGGATGGCGTCAGGTTCCCCCCTCATATTTTGCAACTGATACATGCCTACCCCAATTTTCTCTGTTACCTGAAAATGTCTGAGCCATAGATTCTGAAACTTCAAATGTTTTCCCTTCGACTCATTTACTCTGTCCCATTTCAGTACTAAGTCTTCTACTTCAAAATTATTCTCTTTGGCCTTATGCTTATCAAACCATATTTTAACTATTTTTTGATGAGCAATGAACTTTGATTTTTATTTTTCCCTTACTTCTTCCAGCATGAGGAGGGTATCAATTCTTTGTTGAATGACCGATGAGGGTTGTCCTCTATAATCCTGAGCAGGCGGAAGAGACGGAATATATAGCCCATTTGGGAGAATGGCTTCCTGTCTGTATACCAAAAATTATGGGGAGTTCCCTGTAGCTTCCTTGGGTATTGCTCTATCATCCCATAAGGCATTATGAAGTGAATTGTGCTAGTACCTCTGGTTGTCTGCAATTGTTTTGTTTAATATCCTCACTAGGTTCTTATTGGTTGATTATGCCACTCTGCTCCCCTGTGGATAGTAGTTTGTAGAGTATCTGATTATGATTCCTTTGTCTAAAGAAAACTCTATTATTAGGATGGAAAAAAATTAAGAGGCATTATCAAAAACAAGGACAGAAGGCAGACCAAACCTTGTGATCAATTGTTGTTCTATGAATTGGATCACCACCTTTTCATTCACGTGAGTCAGAGGGACAACCTCTGGCCACTTCGTGAAATAGTATCTGGCAGTCAATATGTATCTATGTTGCTTTGAAGAACTCGATGTAATTTCTCCTATGATATCTAACCCCCATTGCTCGAATGGCCTGGAGACGACCACAGGTTGGAGTGGGACAACTACTCTCTTTTCCCTCCCCACACTTATTTGACAAGTTTTAGAGTTTCTAGTGTATGTGTGAGAATCCCTTAACAAAGTAGGCCAATAATAGCTAGATCTCAGTATTTTGTGAGCGGTGGTGTTCCTTGGGAAATTTCCACCTGCAGGACCATCATGGATATCCTTCAGAACCTTGTCTGCATCTTCACGTTCGAGACATATTAAAAGTACCCCATCACAATTAACGTGGAAGAACACCAAATTTATGAGGTGATATTGTGTTGATTTTAACCTGAGATCTCTCCTTTCACTAGGGTTTAGGTTTTTTGGGCAAGTCCCATGATGCAGGAGATAAGTTAGTTTCCCATACCAAGACTCCTGCCCTAGGGAGACGTATGAATCTTCACCACACCATAATGCCAATTCATTCTCCCATCTGGGGTCTTCATTTACTTGATCTTGGGCTTCAACTGCTAGTTTACATAATCCTTGTCCCTTAACCAATTTAGGAGGTTTTATATCGAGATCAAATTCTTGGACCACTGTCATCCAGTTCCCTCTTATTTCCCCCATCTCTTGTTGAGTGAATAGGGATCGGACTGCAGGATGAGGCACAATGAATTTGGTATGGTTATTTAGGATGTAAGACCTGAAGTGTTTCACTGCCTTGTAAACTACATAAGCCTTATTATCCATAGCAGGGTAATTTAGTTCATCCCCTTGGAGATTAGTGCTCATAAACGATATTGTGGAATGATTGTTGTCATCATCCTTCTGAGTCAATACTGCAACTAACGATTCGTCGTAGGAAAAAGTGTAGAGGAAGAAATATTTGCTAAAGTCAGGACTTCACAACACTGGAGCCTGAGATATTGCAATCTTAATATTGCTGAAAGAAATTTTCCGTTCATCATCCCACTTAAATTCAACATCTTTGCAGATCATTTTTTGTATGGGTTTGATAGTTTCATCGAAATCGGGGGTGAAATTTCTCACAAAATTGATTTTCCCAAAGAAGGATTGCATAGCCTTTTTGTTGTGGTTTAATGGAAGTTGAGCAATGTCCCTAATCCGTTCCGAGTCTATGTGAATTCCTTTTTGGGATATAATATGACCTATTAGTTTCCCTTCTTCGACACCAAATATAGTTTTCTTAGGGTTTAAGGATATACTGTATTTCCTACACCTTTTGAAAATATGGGTTAAGTGTTGGATGTGGTCTTCTTTGTTCTTTGAATACACAATCACGTCATCCAAATACACTACTACACATTTGTTGATTAGTCCCTAGAACGCTACGTCCATGGCCCTTTGGAAGGTTTGCTTGCATTGATTAACCTAAAGGGCATGTGTTTATAAGAAAATGTTCCCCACTTGGTTCAAAAGGTAGTTTTCAAATGGTGTTCCTATGAAACTAGAACTAGGTTGTAACCTAAAAAATCATCCAGCAGAGAAAAAATATCAGAACCATACACGGTCTGCAAGAGTTTCTCCATCGGTGGGACTAGGTGGTTTTCCTTTTCTGATGCTCTGTTGAGGTTTCTGAAATCCACACACAAAAGGATTTCCCCATAATATTTCCTAACAGGAACCAAATTTTCTACCTAAGAAGAGTGTCTAACCTGAAAGATGATTTTAGCATCTAGTAATTTTTTTAACTCCTGACACATGAGGGGTTCTAGAGATGGGTGGTACTTCCAGAGCTTCTATTGGAAGGGTTTTACTATGGGTTTTAATGGGATTGTGTGTTGAATGATATGAGTATCATAAGTTTTAAGATATCGGTAGGACCATGTAAAAACATCTTGATATTCTCTGAAAAGTTTGAGATAGGCCTTCCTTTATTGTTTATATATTGTCTTGTCGATATTAATATTCTTAGGGTTCTCCGGGGTTCCTAGATTAATGGATTTGTACACGGGACATGAACTCCCTGTCTTTGTGTTTGTTGACCTTTTAAATCTTTCCCTTAAGTCAAAAAGGTTTTCTTAATTGGCTACTCCTTTTGGTATCGTGTGAGACCTTGGTTTGTTAGTCGATTGATCTGTTTCAAGTTTTTGTACAAGGGGGTCGGTTTCTACTAATTTCTCCTAAAATACTTCATCGACAATAGCCATATCTTTAAAATTATACTAATTGGTTAAAATATTTATGACTTGTTCATATCCTTCAAAGAACTTCCAATTAGAAATGTTGTTGGGCACCAACAGTTTGTAGAGTAGCTCCATAGTGAACTGGGAGGATTCATAGTCTTCCAAAGGGTGTAGCCTTGAGGCCGCAGTGGCCAGAGAATCAACCAGTTTGTTCTTTGTTCTGGGGATCGTTGTAATGTTGAAGGCTTCACAATGTTTTATTAGTCTATGCACTTCCTATTGATAATTCCTCAGGTGGGGAGAGTTGCAGTGTGTAGTGTTCCTTACTTGTGTAACGATGATTTCAAAATCTTTGAAAACCTTTAGTTCTTTAACATCTAAGTCTATGGATTTATTTAGACCTTGTACCAAAGCTTCATACTCGGAGGTGTTGTTTGTGCATTCAAATTCTAGTCTACGGGATAGGAAATTTCATTTACCTTTCGAATTAATGAGGATACACCCTACCCCTGACCCTTCTTGTGATTTGGATCCATCAAAGTATAAGGTCCAAATTTGTGACAAAAAACCATCAGTTTCTTTTAGCCTACCACTTTCCTCCTTTCCTCCTATATGTTCCATGGTTTTTAACACAGGTTCTTGACATAAGAGGATTTCTTCCGCCGTTATCGACAAATTTTCTTGAAAATTCATTTCAAAGTTTTGAGTAAGAGGGACATCAGATGAGAGGGGCGATAAATTACCAAAATCAGAGTTGCGGGAATAATTTCCTAGCACGGGGAAATATGCTGAAGAGGGTTCGTTGAGGGTTTCTAGGTTGGCGATAGTATGTTTTAGATATCTTTCCCTATTGATCTTGATCATATTCGTGTGTCCCTTTAATGGAAACCAAAGGTGAGCCCAGTCTATACTAAAGTATATGTTTAACTTCTCGGACCAATCTCAACTAAGTAGCCATACATATGCTTCTAGGATATCTACTACAATGATGTCAATCACTTAAACAATTTTTGGCTGTGTCGCCTTCCTGATCATGACATCCTTGAGTTCTTCCATAACTTTCACCTGTGTTTTGTCTAGTTGTATCACATGTTTATCACTTTTGAGAGGGATTGTGTTTAATTTCTTGCATATAGATAGTGGCATAACATTAGAGGATGCCCCTGAGTCAACCAAACAATTATGGAGGTTTTTGTTAAAGACTTCAAATGTCAAGAGGAACGGTGGGACACAAATCTTTCCTTTTTTATCTTCAGAGAAAGCGTTCACAGTTGGCTTACTTCTCATATACGTGAGGGCTGGATTTTATCCTTGGCTAGTGCTTGTTACAGGAGTTTCTACTGACTTCAAA
>SNQJ01S0027718.1:28195-84284 GCA_010110895.2 Picea sitchensis
TTCCATAAAGCGCCACATTTAGCATTGTCCTTCCCTTGCGTATGTATTTATTTCAATACTTCTTTTGCCGTGAGATTGGCGAGAAAATTGCTTTTTGCATCAACTTTGATTACTCAATACCTAATATATCATTGCTTTTCCGTAGTATGGCTGCATTTCACGTAATTCACTCTTTTATACTACTTATATAGAGCCTTGGCTAACTGGCGAGAGAGACGTGTATTGCACCAACTTTGATTACTGAGTGCCACATATATCATTGTTTTTATCAGACTTCTTGTTATTCTCAACATTGTGCTTGTTTAGATCAGACCGTAAAGCCTATCAACGAAGTAAAAAATGGCGAGCCCTTCGGAGGACTCCCTGCAAACAGTTGCTGCACGGGCACCGATCACTGCACAGCGCAGATTGAACATCCACCTGCAAGAGCAAATGCCAAAGCCATGTATGCACCATAATTAATCCAGTAGAATCTTTCATAGATCTACAATCCCCAATTAATTGATGCATCCCTCTTAACATCCTATCTCAGCTTTGAGTGTTTAAATTCGTGACTAGATCCGTCTTAACATCCTGTCTGAGATTTGCAGTTTGATTGTTTAAATTCATGACTAGATCCGAGTTAACATCCTATCTGAGATCTGCAGTTTGAGTGTTTAAATTTGGTATTAGATCCGTCTTAACACAGTTTGAGTGTTTAAATTTGTTTTTAAATCCACAGTTTGAGTGTTTAAATTTGTTATTAAATCCATAGTTAAGATAGATGTATGGTATACTTTATTAGAGTAATGAATAACCCTGCGTTAATATTTCTATAGGTTCCTCAGCAGGTGCTTAGGAAGCTCTGGAAGCAGTCGATCAGAGCCATATAAATCAGTCCACAGTTACAATAACAACGACAGCAGGCAGTTCTTCAACAACATGTGATTCTTCGATAAGAATAGGATGGAATTATTTATCCGTGTGATACTTACAAAGGTTGGTCATTCTTCATCCAATTTTAAAGCTCAGCTCTATTACTGTGTCCTACTTACAAACTTACCAGCATGCCGGTTCTTTGTAAGTTTATAGAGAACACTAACTTGCTTTATTCAGCTTCACCACTCAACTGGACAGCGTTACTTTAGATAACTTACCAGCATGCCGGTTCTTTGTAAGTTTATAGAGAACACTAACTTGCTTTATTCAGCTTCACCACTCAACTGGACAGCGTTACTTTAGATATTTAATGACTGATTAGAGCATTAGACCACTGGTCAGGGTATAAATTGAGGGGCTCTTTTACTGGTAAACCTGAATATTTGTAAGACTAGGTTCTTTCTAAATTTTTTTAAGACTAGTTTTTTTCTAAATTTTTTTAGCATAACGTTTTATATTTATTTTTTTCAATAATTTCAATATTATGTATGATAGGTTGGTTTTTTCATTTTTATTGTGAATACAAAGTTAAATTATGCATCACATAAAATTATTATGAAATTTCATTTAATATAACATCATCAAATTGTTTTATATGGAATACAACACCATTAAAAACACAAACACAAACAGAAAAGCTTAACAAATTATCTTGATATAGTTGCTTGCACAGGGTTTGAACTGCTTTATATAGAATACAATGTCATTGAAAACACAAAGAGAAAAACTTAACAAATTACCTTGCATAGGGTTTGAATTTTGAGAAACACCAAATAAGAGGTTCCAACTTCTTTCTATGCCTCAATTCCAAGTAGATTCAATCACTCAATGTACATGAACAACCCACCAAACACTAAGTAGGATGGATGCAATGATGTGAAGATGTCAAGCTAGCTACAGTCTATAGGAAAGATCCAATCACCTAGCTACAATCTATAGAAAAAGAAAAACTAAATAGAATGCATGCAATGATGTCAAGCTAACTACAATCTATATGAAAAGGAAAATTGTAACTTAGATTTAGATTGAATTTACAGTTGAATAGTCATTGCTAGAGATTGGCTAAAATTATTGATATTTTTTTCATCTCAATGGTAGTTATCCCAAACCTCAATCATTATTGTGTTTAAAAAGTGTGAACCAATAAAAACTATGAACAAATGAATAGAGTAAATGAATAGAAAAATCATTGAATTGAAGTTTAAGACATTGAAGCTTGTTAAGTGGTAAATGTCATATATGTGTGTATGGATATTGGTAAATTTTCAGGGTGCCTGTCTATTTGAAGGTTTTAGGAATTAAGTGAATGTCATTTTCTAAAGTTTTAGGAATTAAGTATGTCAAAAGTGACATGCAGTTTTTAAACTTTGCAGTATATAATTGTTAAAAGATATATATATATATATAAAAGAGAGGGGTATTGGTAAATTTTCAACTAATTTGAAAGTTTTAGAAATTAAGTGAATCTCATTGATAAACTTGCTAGTATATGACGATTAAAAAAAAGGAGAGAATGAGTAAATACTAGTCAATAGGCGATGGCTTCAATTTATATGTTGTTCAGTTAGTGTTTTTTTTTTTTAAGATTTTAATGTCATTGTTTTTCAATTAACAATAAGATTTAGATTTGAACTTTATAAGACAAGTTTATAATTTGATTTTTAAATCCAAATGTACTCATCATTTCCAAACAAAAATCCGAATTTTAATACATTTGTGTTAAGCCTCCTCCCCTCATTACCCTTGCAAAACAAATTAACATTAACCCAAGTGATAATTTTCCTCCCTTTCCCATCATTCCTTATGACCCTAGGATTTCCCTCCCCTTCCACTATTTGTTGCACTTCTCCTCCTCCCAAATATAATCTACGTTCCCATTCCCGATGTCCTATCACCCTAGATCTAGGCTTAGAAGGAGTTTTGGAATAAAGCTGTCAAGAATTATGTTCCAAATTTAATAACTTTGAGAGTGTTAAAGACTTTATTGGATCGCAATGCCGCATATTCAAGCTAAGAATATCTTCATCCTAGCAGCCGAAACAATTTCCATCTACACAGAGTGACTATTTTTATGTCTTTCGGCAAGTCCGTAGATTTGTTTGAATTGTTCGAGAACGTTTTCTAGATTAATTCTTCTTTGCAACAATTACTTCTGATATCATTAGAACCGCCACCAGGCTGAGAGACAGAGTAACGGATTTCTCACCATCTCACTATTTCAAATAACAAAATAAATGGCTTAGACCAAGCTATTTTGGTTGACAGAACGTCCTGTTCGAAAGCAATACTTGTACTTTACTGTCACTAACCTAATTTCGTCATTTGTCATACTTGTACTTTACTGTCACTAACCGAATTTTGTCATTTGTCATTAAGATAGTTTCTACGCTAACCTATTTCTGGCTATTTTTGGTCATGTGTAAACACTGATATACTCTTGCTTTTTTCGTATCCAATCTATCTAACCGTGGAAACGAGAACCGGAAAGTTAAAATAGACTAACCCAATTGAACTTGCAGGATTTCGTGCCATAGGGTTTAACGTCCTCTTCTCTCTTTTCATGGTAGTGATTATCAAGGAAAAAGGGTTTAACGTCCTTTTCTCAATTGAACTTGTTTCCTTTGAAGAGAAAGGGAAAAAAAAATTCATAGAGGATCGAAATCCTTTATCTCTATTGCACAACAGTATGCTTCCTTGAAATTAACTCGGGTGGAGACTTAAACTTCACATTGAGCGCATGTGAGATATGGGGGCCAACTGCAAATCTAAATCCCCTTGCATAATTTTTATCCAAAAACTGGAGTTCGCAGGCCTTTTAGATATACAAATGACTCGATGCTTCGATACCTTGAGGAATATGCATTCATAGGATGCTCAAGTTGCAAATGTCCTCATCATTTTCTTCTCTCCGATCATTTTCTAGAAAAAAATCTACGAATTAAATAATGGGTCTCATCCAGGAGACTCAGACCATAGTACAATCATACTGGATTTGGTACCATTCCTAAAGAATCTCCCTAGCCCCTTCATATTAAACCCAAGTTGGTTGGAGGATACATCCTTTATTGAAGCCATAAAAGGGATAAGGGAGACGCAATTTCTTGGAAGGATGAAAGGAGACAAAGATAAGATAGGGAACTATAGGCCATTGAATTAAAGATAAATTCGTGGGGAGAGAGATCTTCAAGAGCCCTTCTCTAATCAAATTAAATATGATTTAAAAGTTGTTCAGAAGAATAGAATAAATCTACCACAAACTTGCAAACTAGAGAAAATCCATAAACACCATCTGGGCCATTAATAGATCTAATGGAACAACTACTTCCTTCGAGAAAATATCCGAGGTGGGCACATCTCATTTCAATAATTTGTTTCATGAAGATTCTCTAGCAACCATCGATTTCCAAACTGGAGAAAATCCATAAACACCATCTGGGCCATTAATAAATCTAATGGAACAACTGCTTCCTTCAAGGAAATATCCGAGGTGGACATATCTCATTTCAATAATTTGTTTCATGAAGATTCTGTAGCAACCATCGATGTTATTTTACAAGTAGCTGGCCTTTTCCAAAAATTTATAAACCTGGAAGAGAATGACGGTCTCATGTCACAAGTTATGAAAGAAGAGGGAGAAAGTGTATTGCATAGTTTTCAAAAGGACAAACTCCCATGCCGGGATGGTCTCCTTATAGAGTTCATTCTGAGTTATTTTGAATTTATAGGGGATGACCTATTATAGATGGTGGAATACTCTAGATCACCAGGTCGAGTATTGGCTGCCTCTAATGCCACCTTTATAACATTAAATCCAAAATCTAATAATCATCACATTTTTTATTAATTCAGACCCATCTCACATTATAACAGTATCTACAAAATCATTTCAAAGTTAATAACCTCCAGACTAAAATATATTCTCTATGAAAACCTATCCTTTTTTAAATTCGGGTTTCAAAAAGGGCACCAGATCCATGAAGCCATAGGTCTTTCTCAGAAAGACCTCCACTCTATCCACACTGGGAAGCTTCGGCCTGTTACCATAAAAATAGATCTTTCAAAAACCTTTGCCAGGGTCAGTTGGTTGTGCATCAGGCTGATCCTTGTACAACTTGGGTTTGGACATTCTTTCGTGTCCTGGGATCTCATTGCATTAGCTCGACAGCCATTGCAATTTTGATCAATGATTCAGCCGCCCCATTTTCATAGCGAAAGCGGACTGAAGAAAGGTTTCCCTCTCTCCTTTTCTTATTGGTATCAGAAGGTTTAAGTCGATAGATCCATAATGTTGTCACAGTTGGGTTATTCAAAAGCATTCATATCAGCCCCAGTTTCTCATACATACCTTCTTTTCGTGGATGCTATTCTTATTTTCTGCAAAGGAGAGATTCAATATGTGGAACACCTAAACGGCCTTCTTTCCATTTCATGTTGTGCAATGAGCATGCAAATCAACTTGAAAAAATGTTTAGTTTCAACATGGGGGCTCTCTAATCAAGATGGCCTCTACATAGCCTGACTCTTAAATATGCCACTCAGTGATGTGAAATTAGGATTGAAATACCTAGGCTTGACTCTAAAATGTAATGAATATTAGAAAAATGATTGGCTATGGCTTTCTTGCAAAAGTGGAGAAGCGGATTTATGAATGGTGCAATTGTTGGCTGTCTAGAGTCAGTCCTTGTCTTGGTTAAGTCAGTCCTTGAATCCATGCCGGTGTTTTGGGCTTCCCTAGCTTGGAACCCCAACGGTATTCTGGGAAGAATTAAACAAGCCTCCTTCAGATTCCGCTGGAAAATTCTTGGTCCTTGCTTCATGGAGAAAACTGGAAACCCCTTAAAAGTTGGGAGATGGAGATTAAAAAAAAAATTCTCTTCTCAAAATCCTTGGCAACAAAAAAATGTATGGGGCCTAATTGATAGCTCGGGGCTGTGGTGGCAAGTACTCTAGTAAAAATATTTTCCATAGGACTGTCGGAGCATATGGCTAGCAAGGAACCATTCTCTTTTTTAACGAGGAAATACATCTCCCTTGCGCAGTGCAATTTATAGTCTTTATATTCTCTCTGCTTTTCCTCAACTGAAGATACACTCAGCAGAGAATAAACTCGATTCTTCACTCTGCAAAGAATAAACTCGAGACACAAATTACTATCGACATTACCTGGGCCTTTTCTTCATCCCTGGGCCTTTTTTCATGGCGCCACCCAAGGAAATCCATTTGTTGGAGGGGTCAAGGGCATAATCTTTCTTTAGAAAGATTGCTCCCTCTCCTCCGGAAATTTGGGGACAACTACAAACAATTTCAATGTTCAACTAATGTCTTTAAATCTCACTCTCTTACTGGTAAAGGAAANAAATCCATTTGTTGGAGGGGTCAAGGGCATAATCTTTCTTTAGAAAGATTGCTCCCTCTCCTCCGGAAATTTGGGGACAACTACAAACAATTTCAATGTTCAACTAATGTCTTTAAATCTCACTCTCTTACTGGTAAAGGAAAATAATATTTCACGTCTTAATGTTTATGGAGACTTGATGCTAATAACATTTCACGTCTTAATGTTTATTGAGAGTGTTAAAGACTTTATTGGATCGCAATGCCGTATATTTTAGATAAGAAGATCTTAATCCTAGCAGCGGAAACAATTTCGATCTACACAGAGTGACTATTTTTATGTTTTTCAGCAAGTCCGTAGATTTGTTTGAATTGTTCGAGAACGTTTTCTAGATTAATTGTTCTTTGCAACAATTACTTCTGATATCCGTAGAACCGCCACCAGGCTGAGAGACAGAGTGATGAATTTCTCACCATCTCACTATTTCAAATAACAAAACAAATGGCTTAGACCAAGCTATTTTGGTTAACAGAACGTCCTGTTCGAAAGCAATACTTGTACTTTACTGTCACTAACCTAATTTCGTCATTTGTCATTAAGATAGTTTCTACGCTAACCTATTTCTGGCTATTTTTGGTCATGTGTAAACACTGATGTAGCATTGCTTTCTTCGTATCCAATTTATCTGACCGGGGAAACGAGAACCGGAAAGTTAAAATAGACTAACCCAATTGAACATGCAGGATTTCGTGCCATAGGGTTTAACGTCCTCTTCTCCCTTTTCATGGCAGTGATTACCAACGTAGCCTTCAGCTACTATACTCTTCCTGTAAGTATATTGCTGAATGTAATTTTAAGCTCGAATGTATCATATATTTGAGGTATGACACTTCATTATCTATTTTTTTTCTGAGCCAGTATGGATGTTCGTGCGCAGGGATGGATACCGTCACTGAAATTTCCTATATACGTTGATAACATCCACAGAGCAAAGCATGGAAGCGACACAGAGGTGTACGACACCGAAGGGAGGTTCGATCCTGCCAAATTTGATGCCATCTTCAGCAAATATGCTATAAAACATAAAGACAAACTCACGTTCTCCGAGATCCAGTGCATGCTTAAAGGGAATAGGAATTCGAATGACCTTATTGGCTGGTAAGCCCAGTATCCAACAGTTGTCTTCTTTTTTGTTTCATTTATTTTTCCTGCGTACATACCCACTAAGGGTGAAATAATCTGGTTATCACATTTAAGTTTTTGGGCTGCCCCAGGGCCGCAGCGGAGCTCGAATGGGTCGCCTTGTATGTTATCGCCAAGAACAAGAATGGTCTTGTGGAGAAAGAAACCATACGAAGAATGTTTGATGGCAGCTTGTTTGAAGCATTGGCAAAACAGCATTCATCTGGCAAAAGGCGCTAAACATCTACTACTAAAAAAAATGAAGGCATGCTTCTCGCGACAGACGCTGAACATCTACTACTAAAATAGCGTAATAATAGCATTAAAAAATTTACATTCATTTAAAAATGTTTAAAGCAGATTTGATTTATCTTATGTTTTAATTTGTAATATTATTTTTTTGGTATATTAAAAATATTTACTATATGGATTGATTTCCAAGGATGTTTTAATTTGTAATATTATTTTTTTGGGGGGTATATTAAAAATATTTAATATATGGATCTATTTGTTTGGTTAGTAAATTTAAAAAGTTTATTTAAACTATTCAATTTTACATGAGTCTTTGTATTTTTCTTTTTCAAATATAAGATAATATAATTGCGCATGTATTTTATTTTTAATTCTTTTTAATATATAGGTTTATTTGTTTGGTTAGAGAATTCAATAAGATATTTAAAATTGAATTTTTTTTATTTAGAATTGAGTTTTTAATCTTATTTTTTCAAATGATAATATAATATTATATGCATTTTAGTTTTAATGTTTTCTATTTAGCTATTTTGTATTTATATTTTTCTATCTTTTTATTTTCACTATGAGAGATAATGATGTTGTATATATAAATATTTTCATATCATATGTTTATTTTAAATATATATGTTATAAATTGATTTAATAATTCTCCTTTTAATAGTAAGATATTTATTAGAGTAAGAAGTTGTTTTTTAAGTTTTAGTTACATTGATAAGAAGTTTAGTGTTTGTGAACAAGTGTTTTGTATTATTTGTACAATATTACAAAGAGTATTTTTTTCAGATTTAACTCTACATATGAATCTGAATGAATTTATTTTGTACCTTATTTTGTACCATAAAAGGGTTTTGATATTTTTTATTACATTTTATTCCACATAAGAGTTTAAATTAAAATAGGAATGAAATGAAAAGCTCAAATAATTAAAAGAAGGAACTAGCTCCACTTTGTCACTTTATGAATTTAATTAATATTTATTATTTTGTTTAAAAATGACTTACTAAGTAAACAATCATATATAAGAAAGTAAACCCCAATGTAATAAAATCACCAATTATTCATAATATATATTTAATGTAGTCATATTTTAATTTATCAAAATGAGGTTAAATTTACAACCATATATATAAAAAAATGTTCTAAGTATGTTATAAAATAACTTTAAAGTCAATATAAGTGAAAATGTTAAGTTTTCACCCATTTCCTTACAGATAACACTTTGCAAGGATTGTCATAAAGACAACACCATCTATGATCCATTAAAAGTGGCAACACAGAGACAACGCCATCTATGATTCATCACAAGTGCTAGTTTAAAGACAACACCATCTATGATCATCATAGGTGCTAGTTTAAAGTTTGAAAGCTAGTTTTGAGTTTTAGAATGTGAATGAAGTGGCATCCATTCAATCAATACAACACAAAAGTGAGTCCATCAATACAACACAAAAGTGAGTACAACAAAGAGAGGTATAGTTTAATTTAATACCCTTGAGTATCAATAATATTACCGTATGACTATTCTATTCATAAGTACTTCAAGTCCTAAGTTTTGTATGTCAATAAAATGGTAGCAATTTAATCAATACAACACAATAGTGATTCCATCGCAAAGAACCTTATAGTCTAGGCAATACCGCTGAGTAGAAATAATGTCAAATCTTGCAGAGTTATATTTTGATGATTGCAAAATAAAATTAAGATAATTAAAACAGTGAAACACGTTCACATATCTTCAACAAAAGTTTCCAAGCAAAATTGGTCGGCATTTTTATGAAACACAAGCACATAGCAATTCCGAGAGCATATACAATGGCATACATTCTCAAAATTAATAAGTATATTCCAGTATGTTCTTCTATCTTATTTTAACTTAATGGTTAAATAACATTTACATATGTTTTGCGCTAACATCAATTGCTCTATTTGATATATATTTCACATCTTTTATTTTTGCATCATCATCGAGAAAACTTATGAAATGATCTAGATTTATGTTAATGGAAACATTTCAGAATGAAAAAATAAATTTCAGAATGAAAAAAGAAATGACCTTGATTTATGTTAATGGAAACATTTTAAATGTGTGCCATTTTTTCATAAAATGTTAGGAGCAAGAATGATTTATTTCATTTAAAATGTTATGACCAAGAATGATTTATTTCATTTACTGGTATTTCAAATCCATAATAACGATTTTATGGTACATCTCTTTTTCTTGCATACGTGTAACTATATATTCTGCTTGACAAAACATAGATATCGATAACAATACATATGAAAGAGACGACGGCATCTTGGACAAGTAAAGATCAATAATATTTCTATTGAAGTCCTCCACTATAATGGGCACTAGATCAATTGATCACAATTCTCTTCTCAAACAAAACTGTATCGTGCAAGTGACATAATGGAATTTTCTACTTGAGGCATATACTAGTGGGCTATAGTTGTAATTAATGGAAATGATTTGTGCAGTAATCCAAAGAAAACTTACCAATTATTAATTTTCATGATTAAAAAAAAATAAAAAATTATAAAGTGGAAAGGGAGATTCAAAATTATAAAATGGGGAGGGTATTTTTTTAAGGGTTTTTTAATAATTTTTTATAATTTTGTATTTTTAACATAAAGGGTATTTTTATAGTTTTTAATAATTTTTGCAATTTTGTATTTTTAATAGTTAAAAAAAATATAAAAATTTTAAATGTGTGTTTTTTATATTTTATACAAAATTCTAAAGCTTATTTGTTATGTTTTTTTAAATATTTTTATATCATTATATGTTCTTAAAATTAATTAAATATTTTTTTTTCTAATCTTATTTTAATCTTTTTATATTGTTTTTCAAAAGCTTGTTTAAAAAATAAAAATAAAAGGATGGTGATGGTGGATTGGGGATAAACGGAATGATTTTGATAAAGGAAACTATTACTAATACTTTTTTTCGATTAACAGATTGATTTTAAGATTTTGGTTGGAATAGTATCAATTGTTGAGGTCATGGTTAAAAAAAAGAGGTAATTTTAACCCCTCCCCCCAATAAACAAAAATATGTTTTTCATAAGGGGTGCTACTAGTAGACCAATTTTCGATTTGGGGGTTGGCTTTAAGGATTTCGTTAACAACATTACAAGACATTGTTTCAAAATGTTGTAATATTAACCCTAAGAAAAAGAAGGGTGTCACTGGTGGAACCACTTTTCAATTCAAGGATTTGTTTTAGTATTTTTTCCACAAATATATGGTTTTTTAGCACTAGAATTCTAGTTTTGAGGTCACATTTCTTGTTAGGTTGGTAACTATGTTCAATGCAAATAGTAAAAACTATCACAACAAACAGTAACACAAAAAACAACATAAATTAATTATTATGACACCATGTGTGACACTAATAATGCAGAGAACATATTAATAAAGTAAAACATGGTATGTGCCCTTGTATCCACGTGTTATTTTGTAATGGGTGATACAAATGGCAATGCACAGATTCATAGATGAAACAAAATATGACTCGAGGGGGATCATACAATGCAAAAAGTGACACCAAAGAGATGAAACATGTGGAACACATTGATATTTCTTTTGTAAATTACAATGCACCACAATGACAACATGACACAAATGACAATGCCCCTTAATCCATCACAATTTGCATCATGGCATCCCAAAAAATTAAAAAACATACACTGTGAGGTGATGCTAGTTACAATGCTATGAAAAACATACACTGTGAGGTGATGCTAGTTACAATGCTATGAAAAACATACATTGTGAGGTGATGCTAGTTACAATGCTATGGAATTGTGTTTTAGTAGTGGTTACTTAGACTTCAAAAAAGTTCATACATCACCAAAATATTTCCAACAATTATGTAAGAATATATATGTAATGATATGACAACTAGGCGTGTCAACCTTCTTTTTCCATTTTTGGTGTGTAGAACATAGGTGGGAACCACTTATAAGTGCACTAATAACATAGAACTGTAATAGCTAAATAGGAACTAAAACAAACCATGTAGAACAAGATTAGGATGATGGTTTTATTATGAATTATCTAATAACTTCCATGCACTACTAAATGTTACAATTAATGTTCTACAACATCTATTTTACTATGATGACAAATAATTTGGTGAATTGGTGGATCTCTTATTTCTGAGAAATTTCCAAAATAGAGGAAGCCAACATGACCATCAATTATTATGGAGAAAGAATATCACCAATCTCTAGAAAAAACCTAAACATTGAAATAGATGAATTTGTGGATAGATGCATGTTATCTAATTAACAAGCACTTGTGAATGGTCTAGATCTAGTGCAACAACATCATCACATGAGAAGCTTCTAGAAAACTAAAAATACATTTTCTAGGACAAATTTCTCTATTTTGAAAATGAAACAAAAAAACATACTTGAACCCATTTAAATTGATATCAAAATAACACAATAAAATTTGAATATGATATATGAGGCTCTAAAAATGGAATGTACACTAAGGTGTTTATATTCGATAGCTTCATGGATAATTTAGGGTTGATCAAAAATGGTATCCATGTGATCCAATCTATTTTAAGTTGGTCAACATTACTACTAAATGGGAAACCATGTAACACATGGATTAATAGTTTCACTCAAAATATTATAACAATTTGGAATGAACAGGACCCGCTCGATAGCCATAACAGAATCAGCCATGTTAGAGGCCAAGGAAACCTTGCAGTCGAGACTATCGGATTAGGAAAAGCAAAAAATGGAGGGGCTACGGAGGGTTGCCAATATAAAGAGACAGTGAAAATTAGAGGAAGAAATCCTAGCCAAGTCTCGAGAATGGGTCACATACCCTGGTCAGACGAGGATGAGGGAGACAAAGTACTTTAGGTTGGCTAAGGTGCACTGATGCACCAAAGCCATGATCGCCCAGGCCATAGTTCAGCAGTAGAATTAAGTCCTCCAAGCATTGGCTCAGCAACAACACGATAATGAACAACTTAGACAATCGGTAAGACTCATGGAAGCTAAATTTGAACTTTTCTTCAAGAAGAAATTTGATGTTTCATTCATTGAAAAAGATCAACATGAGAAGTTGGACCAGACAATGCCTCAACAGAAAAAGGAAGACCTTCTAGGGACCCAAGAGAGCCCCATTGTTATTCAGGACAAGGACCATGACCACCCGCCTGCCACAGGCCTGGAGGGTCCCTCTAAGCCTCGGGGGCATCTAAGCACCATACCTTGGTGAAGGCTCTCCCCTCGGGGGCAATGCAGTAATGAAATTTGGGATAGTAGCACTGGCTAACAAACCATTTTGTCCATTTCATTGTTTAAGTCTTATGTTTTGATTAATTTGTTATGGAGGGTATACTCTATTGGAGAAAATTTGTATGGGTTGTAAACCCTCTTGGGAATAAGAGCCATAACTCATGGGATAGTAGGGAAGCCGGGAAATATGTGCCCAGTTTTTGGGGGGACATTTGGGATGTAAGGTTTTTTTTGGGGAAATCAAGGTGCCTATAAGAACCAGATGGAAGGAACCACAGTATGTAATATTATGTAAAAGATTATAGAATTATCTAGTGACTTTTTTATTAAAAAATAATAATTTGAAATGAAAATATGTATGTGTAATTTGTTCTTAAGGCTACATCAACATATTGCAGCTCCTACATGCCAAAATTTAATAGGACAATGATATTGGCATTAGATCATATATGTGACGAACATTAAAAATCAAAATATAATAATAATACAATACTTAAGAGATTTGGGAAGGCTTTGTTGAATTTGAAACTATTTTTTTCACGGTATGTTATGTAGTATGTGTTTTACTTAAAGCATATATGTGACAAACATTAAAAACTGAAAGCTAATATTGCTACAAAAGTTAATAGATTTGAGAAGGATTTGTTAAATTTTCAATAAATGTTTGCACAACAAGCTATGTACCTTGTGTTTTCCTTGCAATTGAATACTAACTCGTGAAATGTATTTTCATTAAAATGTCTCCTAATTATGAAAGATCATCCATACTAAAGAAGTCTATAGGAATTAAAACATGACCGTAATGATTCAAAATATGTCACCTACCTATCAATAATTAACCACTATGTGTGCAAAGCTAGAGCTATTGAGCACAGATTCTTGGTAGAGTTTGCAGCATGATGAAAAAAAATGAAGTAAAACAGTTGACAAAGATTATGTCATTCAATTCATAAAATACAATGAAAATAAATACCCTAATATTTTTTTATGGGGAGTGCTTATTGTTGTATATTCTCTATCATGTTGATGAGTATACCTTTATTCACCATCATTCCATATGGAAGGATGCCTACACAACATTTTGATCCACAATATAAATCAGCAAACGTTTATTTTTTAAAAACGACCTACACATGGGGTGATATTAACAATAAAACAATTCAATTTGAAACAAAAATATGGTCATTTGATCGTCGTATATAGAATACAAAAGAGACAAGGATTTGATAGCAATGAAACCCCAATTACAAAGAAGCATCATGCAGAGTATGGTATTGATTTAGATGTTTGTTATTTTTGAAAAACAAAAAATAATAAATTTATTGATAGAAAAAATGATATCAACTTGTAAAATAATCACATATTTAGAAAATGAAAAATTATACAACATAAAATAATGATTGGACAAAGAGAAAGAAACGATTAAAAAAAAAAAAAAACATAATCACTAAGGAAAAAAAAACTAAAACATGTCAATTATTGTTATTATTTTATAGAAACAAATATGTACTAATTTGTAATCAACAAATATGGTCACTACTATTTATTAATACAAATGAGGAATATGAAAATAATGTAAGCTTCTTTGTTCTTTAGTAAAACATTATAATGTTTCCATCAAAAAATTCCTAAGAAAAATGTCTTTGTTGAGCTCTATGTTGGAAACTACAACATAAAGGATGTCCTTCCCAATGGGATTGACATGATAATTTAAATATGTACATATCAAAAAATGAAGGAAGAAACATTATTTGAATAGATTTCTTTGATCCAACATTTAGAAACATGCAAAGCATTAAATCCCAAGATCTATATGGAAAATAGATCTTATTGGGCTAGACATAGATATTATGCATCTCAAGACCAATACTAGCCATGAAAAGAAATCTTGGAATGATGGCACATAAATACTTCCACTACAAAGAAAAGACCTTCCAGAGGAGGTTATAGAGGAGGTTTTTAGTGCTACAAAATTGGCAAAAATTGTTAAAAAAACTTTCGCGAAAACATACATTTTTGGTAGTGGATGTTTTTACAGAGATTTTAACACAAATTCATTATAACTAACAAAATCTGGGTGGGCGGAGGTTTTAGAGGATGTTTTTCTAGGTGGTGTACTTCATGGTGTATACGCACTAGTGTATTCTCAAACTTAAAGCACCGGTGCTTACATTTCACCAAAAGCATCGGGGAAGTCCTAAAATATTGGGGTATTAGTGCATTTATAAATAATAATGCATCGGTGCTTTAATAACAAAAATGCATAGGTTGAATCTATGATACCATGCATCGATGCATTCTCAAACTTAAAGAATCGGTGCTTAAATTTCATAGAAATCTCCGAGGTTGTCCAAAAAATATTAGGGCACCGGTGCTCTTATAAATCATAATGCATTGGTGCTTTAGTAAGAATAATGCACCAGTTGAATCTATGATACCATACACTGGTCCGTTATAAGAAAAGATCGACCGATGCATGGAATTTAGAATGAACCGATGTCGAAGTATGATATAGAAGCATCGATGCACTTTTTTAATTAAATACACTAAAAGGCCGTTTTTTATTATTATAATTGTTGTTGTTAAAATAGTATTACGATCGATGTTGGTTCATTATATATCGGCACTGGTTCACGTTTGATTACAACAACATTCTTTTTTATTATTAAATGCAATGGTGATTTTTAGCATTAAACCCAGCAGTTTTCATTTTCTCTTTTTAGAAACATTGACCCGTGACAGTGCAATTATTGTTATTTTTTAATTCCATTGTTCATCAAAAAATTGACATATATCTTATAATAGTATTCATATAAATTAAATTTTGAGTAGTGCATTTGGATATGGTGTTTGGATTAATTTGTTATATCATCACATTTCACATCTATTCATTATAATGTTTAATCATCCATATATTTAATCAACGATGTAACATTTCACAGTGACATTGGAGAACACAAGAGAATAAAATAAAATGTATTTTATTATATATGAAAAGAGGCTCTTTGTCATACAAAATGGGACACTTATTAGTAACCCCTTGTCTTGAAATTAGGAAACTATGTCCATTGCATTAAACAAAATGTTTGATTTTCATAGACAATTATTTCAAAAAATACAACTTGCATTGATATCTAAATATATTATCATCATTCTTCACTGGAACTGTTGTTAGTGTTCAAGCTACTTCCATGAATTAGAGTTATTTGGTCGAATGTTTTGTTGATTTCCTTGATTTTTTTCATCTTCTTCAAGTTCCATCTACAAAAATAAAAATAAAATGTAATGAGTGTATCTACATTGGTGAGAATAATGAAAATTGAAATAAATAATATACATGAATGTAAATTGAAAAGTGGCGTACCATAGAAATAATTGAGTCGTGAATGATACACATTTTTTCAAAATAAATTCTCATGCCTTCTCTCAACAACTCCTCTGTTGGCACATTTCCATACTTTGTTTCCAACAAGTTTTATATCCCATAATAAATCATATATTTAATATAAATTATTTTTTTGTTCTATTAATTTTAAAATGAGATAAGTAAAACAACATAGATACTTACGAATTCCACAATTAATTTTTTATATGCCAACATATACTCAAGACCCTTACTTAACCCAATGTCAGTCAATTCTTTCGATGGCTCTTATTTGTATGTTAGCACCTATTTGAATACATTCAAGGATGGTTGTTGTAAAACAACTTAAAATATACAAAAATTAAATCTTAAGTTAATGTTATAAGGAAATAACAATTACTCGCAAACTTTGCTATCAACCATTTTCTTCCTTGTCATCCTATTTTATGTGTTGAATGGGTTGCATTTTGTTTTCTTTTCTACAAGAAAATACTTGAAAATTAATATTTAATGCTAAAATATTTATTTATATGTACCTAATAGAAAATTTCAATGTTTTCATACATTTGAAGCATGTTGTTGTTGAGATGACTCCTCCTACGATGAAATTATGTCCATTTCTTTTACCATATCCTTGTACACTTTTTTGGACATTCCTACTAGCATATTTCGGATATCAACTCGTTGATCCTTTGGGATTTTTGTAATATTCCTGAAAAAAAGTAACACATAGACAATAAACTATTTTTATATTGATATATGAAAACTAAATATAACAAAATTGATATTAATAAATGAATTCTTTGTAGTATTATATACATATTCTAGAATTAAATAAATTTTAGGTATATTACTTTCTGAATGATTCTTTTTTGTTGTTGTATCTTTTTATTATTGTAATTCTGACAAGTCTCATTGACCATTGCTCTAGAAATGCTTCATGTAGTTTAGATATACCCTGGCTCTTGGAATCATTGGATTGATTTTTATATTGTAAGAGGAAGGTATGTATATACATTTGTTCCACTATATCCATCATAGTTTTGTAAAAGTTTTTCCCCCTTTCATTAACCTCCAACACCACTCTAGATGAGTTAAAGACCAATTCATCATCATTTACATCTATAATTTTTATTTTCTTAGGACGACATTTCATTCCTTCATTGTTGGTCCCTATAGAAGATTAAACATATGTGAATTATTAGATTGTTTGAAACGTGTTATCTAATATTATTAACTATATTATTAATGAAAATTCAAAAAAGAACTCATATTGAAGTATTTTTTCATTCACTTGATTATTCTTCTGCAATTTTTTCATCAAGTGTTTATGCTCTTCTGCACTTAGATCACAAAGAATCTTATCGAGCTTCCTCATTTTGTGGCTTTGTCTGATGCACACTAACCAATACATATTAGTTAAACTTACATATAGTTCAAACATATTAATTTTGTATAGAAATTACAAAGAACTTGTTTTTTTGGATGTGATATCATTATGTCGATCACATGTTTTGTTAATTGAACTATTCTCACACATTTGTTTATCAATATACAATATGTACCATTCAATACAAAAGCTATTAAATATATTTTATAAATAAATCACATAATTTTCATCTAAAAAAAAACTAAAAACAAATCTAGGTTATGGTGCACTATAATAATATAAACACACTGGTGCGTTTGATATAGGAAATGCACCAAGAGAAAAAAATAAAAATAAATAAATAAAACATATTTTAAAACACAACGGTGTGATATGTATCGATAATTGCACCACTCCTAGAGTAAAAAATGAAAAACAAAATACCATGGACGAAAAAATAATTGAAAGAAGTGACACACTCATGAACGAAAAAATTTAAAAATTATGTTACATCATTTTCGATGTGCTTTATCATTAAGCGCATCGGTGTGTTATATTCAAATAGGCACACCAATAAATAGAAACATTTTTTTTAAAATAGGACAGGGCCGAGAGGGTTTGGATCTGATGCAATAAGTGGTCCCCTTGCATCATAGGCCAAACACCTGATATATAGAAACACAAACCCATTAAATCTAAAATGCATAAAATGAAAAATCGTAATTGTGAAGTGGTAGAGGGAGTTAAACCCTAAGGTGGAATTTTGGAGTCACATAAGCAAGAATAAGCAAGGGTTTAAGGTAAGCATGAATTTTTTTTTTTTTTTTTGAATAATTTGGTTGCTCCAAAAGGGTTTTGAGTGAATCACCATACCCTTCAAATTATTATATTGTGAATAATTATGTTTTTCCAAAGTATTCTGCTACTCCACAGTGCTCCCCGGTATGTTTCACTTGCAAATCTCTCCCCTGTGAATTTTGGCAAAATAATGAAATAGTGAATAGCTTAATATTATTTAAAAGACTTTATGAAAAGGGTTTTGAGTGAATCAGCATACCCTTCAAATTCCAATCTTCTGAGTAATTATGTTGTCTCAAAGTATTATGCTTCTCCATAGTGCTCCCCGATATGTCTCTCTTGAAAATATCTCCCTGTAAATTTTAGCAAAATAATGAAATAATGAATAGATTCTTACAATTTAAAGGACTTTATGAGATTAGTTTTTTTTTAAATAAATTTCTGTTCATTTTTCAGTTGTAAAAAAACCTCTTTTAAAGGACTTCGCGCTTTTTTTTTTAAGTCTTTCCTAACACCGGTGCATTTATTAATATAATGTATCAGTGTGTTCATTTATGAAACACATCAGTGCCCTAAATATTTTGGATCACTGGTATCATATAATTATTTTTTTAATTGAAATCTTGAGCATCGATGCAGTTAGTAATTAAACACCTCGGTGTTTTACAATGTTATATGTGCACTAGTGGATTTGGTTTAATTAAGTGCATTTTTACTTTAAAAGTTATCTAAATTTTTATTTGCACATAAATAGTATATTCATCTTAAATTGTCTTTTAGGATGCATCCACATGACTTGTAGTACTTCATAGTATACATTTTCCACTTAAAGTTGCCTTATTCTTAAAACATTATTGTTGATTTTTCTCAAATGCAAGGAGAAAAGATTATAATATCAAATAGTCATTTCTTCAAATTCCATCTTGTTCCATATTTCTCGAAGTCCATCGCAAAGTTCTCCTTTTCCATCTTCAGTAAGCTCATATTTTATTTATATTTCGATTATCTAATTGAATTTTTTTTATCCATGTCAATATGAATAAAAATGTGTCCAAATTTACAGGATCCTAATTCAAAATTGAGTTCAAATACAGAAAATATTCCACTAGTTCAAAAAAATCAAAAGATCTTATCAGGAGAAACATACTGCATGCAATTGGTAGATGAAAATGGACAACCATGTTACCATGACAATTGTAACATGTCATCTTCTAGCCGCAATATTGGGTCAACGATGGTAATAATTGTTTGGTATAATGTAATTTGAACAAACCAATTGCATTGTGCTTATTAATATCATCGATGTATTAATGTTCAATATTTTTGAAATTAGGATTTTGATGATGAGTGACCTACCTATCATCTTCCATTTCACCCCACTACAATGTTAAATCGAGAGAAGGCTACAATAAGAGAACAAATTGGAGAGGAAGCATACCAAGAATGGTTGAATCAACTACCTATTCAATTCCCACTATGTCCAAAGTCACCAATTAGGAATGACTTCAACAATAGTAGTTTTTCACAAGTTGGCAGTGGATTCAATCAAATAGAGGTTGGTATGGATGATTATTTACGAGATACTACTACCATGGAGACACTGTTGTTAGATGCATTCCAAAATAATGAACTAGGGGATGCTCATATCACTGATACCTTTTTCAAAATCCTAAAATCAGTTTCCACCACCCCTCTCTTTGGACATAGCCGGTGAAAATCTACCCAAATGGGGACAAAAATGTTACTGTACAACTTGAAAGCAAATTTTTTCATGTCAAACGCATGTTTCTCGACAATATTGAGGTAGATGACCTTCAAGTCCTTTATATTTTGAGAAATCTTGTCACAAAATGAACATTAAAAATGGTCGATTTTATGAATGTTAAATGACATTGTACATTTCCATTTCCCACTAAATGTAGGTTATTCAAATATAAGGTTCTTTCAATTGATAATATATTTCCCGATAGATGCGAAGAGGCAAAGAAGATGTTGAAAATGTTGGGTGTTGAGTACATATCATATCATGCATGTCTAAATGATTATATTATATATAGAGGAGAATATGCAGACAATGAAATGTGTCCTAAATATGGGTATGGAAATTACCATAAATCAAATAAAAAGGAAAAATCTCATGGTCTTCCTCATAAGATATTGAGGCACATGCCTATAATCCTAAGGATTCAAAGGATCTTTCATTGCAAAGAATTAGTTATGTTGCAGGGATAGCATGCCTCACAGAGAAGTGAGTCAAGATTTATGCAAATCCCAACATATTCAATACCCATGAAGCATATAGAAGATACATGACCCGAAACATTCAAGGATGAAGTAGGAAGTCTACGACTCAGCATAGCCATGGATGGTGTCAACCCATATTCCTTCCAAAACACCAACTATTTTGTTTGTCCTATAGTAGTGATCAATAACAATATATCCCCATGGTTGTCCATGAAGAATGAACATCTTATGTTGGATCTTATATTCTTTGGTAGAAGACAAGTGGAAAATATGGATGTCTACCTAAAACCATTGGTAGATGAATTGAAGGAATTATGAGAAGGGATACATGTATACGATGTATCAAGACACGTCACAACAGAGAGGAGTTTTAATTTACTGTAATATGTTCTTGCACCACATATGATTCTCCGAGCTTCGGGGTTTGTTATGGTAAATTACATGTTTATTGATTTGTTTATATACGTAACAATATTTGTTGGCATATTTAATTCACTGTGATTGTTCTGATCTTCAACGGTAATGTTCTTTGTATACTTTAATAATTTCACAAGTCTTGTAACAAAATGGTATCATGGATGTAAATATTGTGGACCTTCTCTGAAATCTAGGTGGTCCAACCACCTACGAAATCTAGTGTAGGATTTCTCCAAGGTATTCCTCCTAGAAAAACACCCTTACAGAAAAGAGACATCGTTTTTCAATGGTAAACTAGAGAGAACCCAAAGGCATGTAATAATGACACCAACAGAATGGATTAGAGCATATGAGAGAGAGAAGGAGAAGGATATTACAAAAATGTTCAATTCAAATGGGGATCCTATGTTCGATGATCCATAATTATTTGACACCTATGTTGAGAAATTTACCATTAGGATGAAAAGAAAATATGTCTTTTATGAGATCTCATATTGGGAGTATCTTAAGATTTCCCACTTACTAAATCCCATGAATATATTTAAAAATGTTTCATATTCTTTATGGAGGCGCATATCATAAAAATAAAGTGACACATTGGATGTTAGGAGAGATCTTATTTCTTCAAAACCTAAAAAGAAACATTGGCCAAGAAAAGAAAGTAGAGGAGAGGTTGGTCCCTCTTTATCTTCCAAAGAAGGTGATGTCCCATGGATTTTGAATAAAGATGATCTTTCTTTGGAAAGGGAAGTTATATTGGGTGTGAAGGTGCCTTATTTATATGGGTCTTCACTATGACATAGATTCATTGTGAAAGACCATTTGTCAGGGTTGAAATCAGATAATTATTTGAACCTTCTAAGAGTACGTATGTCAAAAACATGATTTTATTACTTTTTTTATTTTTTATTCCATTGGATAAAGCGTAATTAATTTTGCATGTGTTTACTTTGTAGTTTCATTATCCTCTACTCGTGCATGGGTGTATGAACCATGACTTCCTTGAGGACCTATGACGTGCCATATCTAAATTATCTACATTTGTATGTTGATCACATCAAAGGAGATTAATATGGCTAGCATTCTACAATGGTGTCAAGAGATAGTTAAGATTGTTTGTATGTTTGAGAAGGAACTACCAACAAGTTTCATGGACTTTCGGGCTCATATTCTAATTCACCTAGTAGATGAGGTTGAATTAGTCAGAGTGGTCTCATATCTTTGGATGTTCTTCTTAGAGAGGTACATGAAGAAATAGAAAGGATTTTTTTGACAAAAGGGAAAACCCAAGGGGTCTATGGTAGAGTGGTACATATCATATGAGTCTTTCTATTATTCTAGTGAGTAAATCAAGCAGATAAAAAACACACTTGTTTCGGCGATGTGGGACAGCGAAAGGGATGAAGACAAAAGAGAAGGGGAGCTTCTCCAAATAAATGGAAAAAGGTGCTTAGTAAAGAGTAAGTGACTTATCGTTTGTCAAATTTATACATAGTAACTATTCACAATAAACTTCATAATATATAATTTTATCTCATACGTGTATTATATTTCAGTTTGATTTCATGAATATATACATCAACGAATTCATAAATTGATGCCATCAATAAATCCATTCTTTACGATTCGAAGGCAACACATATGTGGGTCACATTGTATGAACAGAAGAGGAGGAAATGGGACGGTGACAGGAAAGAATTAAAACAGTTGAATGGTAGGAGCATGCCTTATCCTGATCATTTAAAACAAAACATTCCAATAATATACCCCAACAGTTGGGTTGTTGATCGAGTCAGAGAGAAATATGGTGCATATGGTCGTTACCCGCATGCTAAAGAGGATGCACTAAACATATGGATTGGGTGCAACAACTCGGTAATAATCTCTTTGTGTACATTTTTTTCTTCATAATACACCTTTGAATTGTAACATCTATATTTCATATCTCATTGGTTGGGTTATTAGACACATGACACTGTTATTTTTTCTCTTTTTATAGGTGCATTTTTTCCCATCTATGTGGGTATATGGAAATCATTTTCACATAGAGGATTTCGATGATGCACACATGACACAATATTTTGGAGTGGAAGTCGAGTTCTACCAATATATTTTTGTTATCCACCACAATCAAAACCTAATACAAGGGAAGTTAGGTTACGTTGGAAAGATACAGGAGATCATTCAAGTGGACTTCTCTTCTTTCCATTGTATTGTTTTTAGGTGCAAGTGGTGGGACACCTTTGATCGGAATAATGTAAAGGAAGATCGTGATAGTGGGATGATGTGTATCAACTCTAGAAATATGTGGGATGAAGATAAGGAGCCTTATGTTTTCCCAAAACACTGCAACCAAGTTTTTTTTAACCCAGATGTGTTGGATAGGGATTGGTGGTTCGTATTAAGAGATGACCCTAGATAAAAACATATTTTTTAGAACAACAGTGTTATCCTGCAAAGCAAGGAAGATTATCAGGGTGATGACAATGGAGAGTGATATGTACATGTTTTATTTCATCATTTATACTATTGTTGTATCTTTTTGTTATCTTTATTTTTCTAATTATATTGTTTTTTATTCATCATGTGACAGAGGAAATGGAAAGTTAATTATAGCAAATCTTTGAACAATTTTAGTTGGTTAACAGTCAGTTTGATGCGTAATGTATTTTTTGTTTCAAATTATTTGTGATTGCATGGAATGATTGATTGAAATAGAATTTTATATTGTTATTTGAAGATATTTATATGTCATTGCATGTTTAATATAAAATTTTAAAAATTATTTTCATGATAAATTTGTAACATGTTTTTAGAAAAAATTTACCAAACATTTTATAGTTGGCATTTTATATAATTCGTAAGATTCACAAATGTTTTTACACTTAAAACTAAGTATTTACAATTGTGAAATCCTGAAAAATGTTGAACCGGTTGAATTTTTAATGGGATATGAAATTCTACTTTCTCCATATAAAGTTTTATAATGAAAAAAATAACAATAGGAATATTTTCATCCAAAACATTTTAGGGCCAATAGAATGTTTATCATTGGAGATCGTAACTTTTTGTAATAACAATTTTTAGTGTAGAAGAGTTTATTCAAAAAGAGTAAATAGTACAATGGAAAATAACATTTATTCATATGTAATTTGTTTTTTGAAAAATAATTTAGTTAGAGTGAATATTTATGAACTATCTATGCAATAGAAAAATTGTGACATCCCCAAAAATAAAGTATTTTGAAATTTAAAATTTGTTGGAAAATTATTCCGTTTTTAGTAAATTCGAATTTGGATTTTTTTTGCCATTTATGGCAATTCCGAATTTCAAATTTTATAATTGTAATTAATTATTATCACTGTTGAGAAGAGATCTGATTTGACCCAACTAACTATTTGACTATGACACTTGTATGAAAACAGAATATTTTATATTGATTGCAGGAGGACAAATGGAACAGCCATGTTAAAATCAGTTGACCATGACTCCATGAGTGGGGAACATGTTGGAACTACCTCTGGGCTGATTGTTAAAAGTGGAAAATCATATATTTGGCCATTGGCAGCCCCTAAAAATCATGGATTTAAAAATCTGTGAAAATTCCCAAGGGGGGGAAGAAAGACCTAGGCAAAAGGATTGTTTTGTTAAATAGCATATGTGAGGAGGCAGGACGTTGCCTAGTATGCTAGGGAAAGAGACGACTGGTTTTCTTGTTGTTATGAACACTATTGATTTAGTGTGAGGCAAGAGGAATCTGCTGGCACTGAAGATATTACTGAGGATTTTTCCAAGTTTTCCCTCATGGACTCATGGTCAGGCTAGGGGGTGAATCGGGCAAGTGATTTGGCTACCCTGTTCTACGGTTAGGAGGAAATTGTTTGTTCCCTTTGTCTTCAGTTTTTTGGTTCAGATATGTTCATCTACCCCTTTCTGTTTACATATCTCTTGTTTTTACGTGGTTGTCGGTATGCAATGATATATTACTGGGTGAATGATTTCTACTGAAATTTCCTTTAGAAAAGAGTGGTTGTGATTTAAATGATTGAAAGAGTAGAATTAGCATAATGTTGTGCGCATTACTGACTAATAAATTCTGACAGTAAATCATTATATATATATATATAGAGAGAGAGAGAGAGAGAGAGAGAGAGAGCTATATGTATATAGTTATGTATATATGTAATTATAAGTGGAAATATGTACAGATGTTAATGGAAAGTTAAATTGAATTCCCTACAGTAGGAATGGTAATATATACCTATATACACGCACATATTAGACAGTTAATATACCAATTGTTCTAGCAGACATATAGAACCAATCGTGCAAATAAAGTATAATTAAAATGACCTCATATATAGGAAGCGCTTTGGATTTAATTAATAGAGATGTATCTATAAATTATACATGCAGATCTGACTACTTTGAAAATCTCATACCCTCCTTAATTATCCTTTGTATAGATTCCCTGAGTTGATAGTAATGACTTAGAAAATGTTGAAGGATAGACAAAAATGAAATGACTATATATTTGCATATTTCTGTAATAATCCATACAGAGTAATAACATTATTATAGAATCAATGCATGACAAGAATAAGAATTCATATAGGATTATGTACATTTTGATATATAATTATGTATACTTAATACCTGTACAACAGTTTGATATTCTAGCGTTCTTTTCGTTGAGATTTGATTTAAAAAGGATGTGGGTATTTGGAAATATATAATTCCATGCAATGCATGACTACAAGTTCAGACTATACGGACAACAGACATCGAAATGTAGTAGAGGACAATAGTCTATCTAAGTCTTAGTGGAATTTCTGGAATACATAATGATCGAAGATAAAATAGAATGTAAAATCAAAATAAGATCCAAGGAAAGAATCAAGTCAGAATAATTGTCCATGAAGACTTGTTGAATTCCATTTCAAAATCATTCATTTATAGATCCATTGCTCGGCAAGAATGAATGTTCGTATTGCCATCCCAGAGAAAATAAATAGAATATGCAACTCTTAAACTATAATCATATTCTAAATCTTGTGACTCAGTAAGATCTCTGTCACCACGATGTTAACTCCTGGTTTAGAATCATATAAGATCATAGAAAAACTAGGGCATGCATTTGAGAGCTACGAATTGAAACCCGAATACCTTTTGCACCTTTGACGGGAGCCGACATCCGAAGTTGTACATAGTCAAATTCCCTACAAGGAATTTCAAAATTTACATTAGTATTACATAACCGAAAATACGATAGATAAAATTTTCAACAGAAGGACAAAGGATAGAAAGAGTTTGAGTCAGAATGGTACTTAACTCATGAATGAAGATCAGGTGTCTTTTCCCTTATCGTGTTTTGGTCTGATAGAGCTCCCAGGCCAAGGGGAGGATGGTTCTAGGTTCTCCTGATGGGTACCCTCGCAACAACAAGGTCCCATCATTAGCATTGGTACCAATGGTAGATAAATCCATTGCTTTATGAAATGAAATAATATAAACAGTACTAACACTTGAATTACAAATTGCATAAGACGGGTCATGTGAACAGGCCAAAGGCATGGTGAAAACGTTACACATAGCACATATTCTATACACTATTGTTGGGGTTAAATCCTACCCTGAATCTGACGGTCTGTATTAAAGAGGGTATTTATAAATCAACGTTAAATACAAATACTAACCTTCTTACTAATTCTTTTCCAAATTCCTAATGGCATATAATATCCGCAACCAATGATAACAACAGTGGGAGGCATTCTCAATCCAAGAAGTTTCATAAACCCCAGTATGATATGTCATGTGGCATTTTCTAACGAAATTGTTCAGAAACCACTGAATTCACAAAATTTATTTGTTTCGGGCTGGAATGCATAGCCATCAAGGAAACATTTTATTCGTAAGGACTAGAAGAGAGTCTCTTGGAAATTCAGAAGAATGGACCCATACTTACAACCAGAAAGAAAGAAATACAACACAAATTGTAATACACAGTAGAAAACATTCAAATTCATATTAAAAACCCCATGTGGCTTCACAACAGTGCAACACCAGACCTCGATATATATCAACGGAGAAACTGTAGATTTTGTAATGGAATGACAAAAATCCCTAAAGGGTAAAAATTCTTGCAAAAGACCTTGGAGGTGTGAATCCTTCGAAATCAAGGAAACAAGGAGGCGAGACATCGAATCCCTTTCAAAAATATTGAGGATGTACACATAGAACAATCTATCTACCCTGTAGCATAACCATCCAGAAAGTTACGAGGAATAACGTTAAAGGGGTAGATTGAATTTACAGTCATAGTAAAACTTTCAATAGGAGGATTCTCCCAACCTAATGGAAACCAGAGTCCTCATTCAAATAACTAAGGACACAAGTGGTATCACAAACTTACCAGGGAGGCAAATATCATGAACTGTTCCACCGGTTACGCCTCCAGGTTAACAACCTTTCCTATTGAGAAATGTTAATATGCAGAGTCATTTTTGGTGGACTTCACATTGACAAAAGAAACTTAAGCAAACCTACGAGGAGCTATGCTACACCGATTAAATGTTGAGGGTACTAATGATGGTCTTTCATGTGATGGGGAAGATTTGTCGTGACTAGATTGGAGGAAAGGTCAGGTGAAACTATCAAAATTTGCATGCTCTAGATATCCATTAATTTTAGGTGCAAAGATTTAACTCTTCTGTCAAGTAAACCACTCTTTCCTCATCAAGAAAATTGTGAAGTTAATGACATTCCCTTCATGATAAGACTAGTGGAGTACATCCACTCCAACCATCCATTACAGTTAACATATTGTTTAATTGAAATTTCGTTAAGAGAGGGTTTAGTTAAGAGCGAGTTAAACAAGGGTTTAGTTTGGAAATCGTTACCTAATCTTTTGTGTAAATGGGGGCTGGCAGGACACTAACCACGTCTACTCATAAGGAAATCTTTTTTTTTTTTCTAATGAGTCGAACCATACCAAATGATTCCAAGCATCTTATATTAAACCTTTTATATTCTGATAAGGGATATATCCCGACCCCGTTACTTTATATATGGTGTATGAGATTTATTTCAAAGTTAAATAAATAGTCATGCGCGCAAGCATAGGAACTCATATCTAAAAGAGAGAGATGGACTATAATTCCTAAGTCTAGATACTACCTAAATATATATATATATATATATATAAGAATGTTGGGGGTAGTTTGAGAGTGAAGGGGATTGATAGAATTATGAAGAATTATCCACATAAGTTTTTTTTGTTCAAAGTAAACTAGACTGGTGTAATAATGTTATTGTGGACAAGAATGAATCTTACCTCCTCTTAAATTCAAAGCTATTAAAACAAAATTGAAGAGAAATGTGTCATGGAATAATATTTTTTTTTTATGGAAAATTAGAGGTTCATTACATATGGTATCAAGGCCAAGGTTACAACACTTGAACCTTGAACAGGGCCACATTAAATTCTTGACATATATTTTGTTTTTACTTATGCAAAACTAATGAATCTTCATTGTTACAAACAAAAACCTTTTTCTCCTTTATGTTAAGCATGGAAGAACAGGATGATGGGGAAATCAGAATCGATGGAAATCCTGAAAAAAGACTTCCTGAAAATCAGAGACAGAACAGTGATGGAATCTCACCCACGGAAGTGATGGAAACAATGAGGAATCTTATTATTGAGCTGCAGGTTTTCAAAGCCGACAACGAGAAACTGAAGAAAGCACAGCAGGAATGATAAGAGATAAATGAAGTCCTGCTACGTAGTATATGTTGCGCCTCTTTTTTCACCTAAATGAGAAAAATAGAGGTGCTTACAAGCTTAGTTGGGTTAGCTAAGAAAGATAGCAGTAAAGGAAAGGGTTAGATAAATAAACATAAAAGAACAAGATAAGAATTAAACTAAGAAATAAAAGAACAACTAAACTATTGAGCATAAGGACATAAGAACAAAAATCCAATAAGACTCATGTCACCAATGGCAAGGATTATATTAGTGAAAGAAAACACCAAGAAGAAAGAGGACTTTGGGTCCCTTCTTCCTCCAAGGGAGGGCTCTTGGACCCCCACAACTAAGCTCTTCTTAAAACTTTGAATAAAATGGTGAAAGAATCCCAAGCTAATCCACTCAATAGGTAGATGGATTGCCCAATGTAATGATGCTAGTATGCTCTTGATGAGAAAAGAGGATTCTCCAAGAGAATAGTAGAATCATAACCTTGCAAATGAATTCCTTGAAAATGAAGTGCACCCATGGCTTTGTTTTATAGCACCACTTTGAGGTATTGTGCAACCCGCTTGTAGTGTGAAAAGAGTCTATTTAGGGCATTTTTAGGTCTTTGACCAGCCACCCAGTCGGATTCAACCGAGATTTGGCTATCAAATCAACTTGGAAGCTGAACCAGAAGTGGGTGGGAGGTTGACCAATCTCATAAATGCATCTTTCTCAGATGTGCATGGCTTTTAGCGACCACAGTCGTGCATCATGCACATGTGCACTTTTCGTGCATTTCTGGATTGTGCATGTGCGCGCACACCCTGTGTAGTCATAGCGCACCTTAATTTTATCACTAGTTGTATAGTTTTGGACCTTTTGGAAATTATCTTGTGGTAATTTTGGTCCATGGGTGACCTCATAATTGTTTGAAGCTGTTGGATTCCTGTAACCATTTGCAGATGAAATTTCAGTGACAACAAATGCCCCCTAATGGATGAGGTTAGGAGCATACGTATAGCCAAAATTCATTAATGTTTCTTCTACTGAGAGTGTCATTGTAAGAGAGAGAGATAGTGAGAGTACCAAGAGTGACCCATTGGAGGGAGAAGGGAACCTGTAGGACCCAACCTTCCATGAGGTGTGTAAAAATAAACTGTGTACAAACAAGGTGGGCATGCCCCATGCTCGTGTCATGTAACTCAAAAAGAATGGTATTGTATAGTAACTGAAATGAAGTGTTGATGTAGACAACTGCAGCACCCTTGGCGGCGGTCGTGATAAAGGTAGACGACAATTCTGAGGAGGAACATACTCTGAATAGTAGGTAATGACACCTATAAGAAGTATCATAGATTCTGTAGGCATTGATAGCCCAACCAAGTTCAGAGGTCTTCAGAAAATATAAGAAACAACTGCAATAGTCGCAAAGTAAGACCCACCGTAGCATGAGAAAGTGTTGAAGTCGAATGCTATGTGGGTCAATGACATCAGAGAGCAATAATGGTTCTCCCTATGTCGTCCGAGACCTCTCATTGGAAAGGTAATGGGAGTCAAGATATTGTTTCCCTTTTGGAAACTGTGTTGATGTCGACAAAAGGGGGACGCGACTCCAAGAAACAAAAGGGATTCGTGAAATCTACTAGGTGAGGTTAGGAACTAAGGAGGTACATGGAAAAAATCAAGATGTATGAAGACTCAAGACTGCCCTTGGTTGGGGGTATATGTGAAGTATAAGTGGCCACAACCGTTCAACTAGGTCGAGTGTCAGGGGGACAACAAGATGTGGGATAAGTTGTGCCAAAGGCGAGACAAAGTGGACAAACTCAGAGAGCAGAGGTAAGTGGCATGTGGGATACTCGAAGTATATGGACGATGTCAACAGGAGTAGATGATAAGGAGTTCCCCAACCAAGGGCGACATGGGTTGCGTTTGCCAAAAAGGGAAGAAGGTTGCCAAAGGTGAAGACAAAAAGATATGTAAATGATGGAAACAAAGGCTTTTTACAATTTATAAAGAATAATTTGGGATGAGTGTGCAAATACAAAAATGGTTACCCCAATGTAATATGGTTGGGCCGGTTAGGGCGCATTTTGCTTGGAGAACTGGTGGAGGTTGGGGGCCCTATGGGTGGGTTTCTGTATGAGGTAGATCAAATGGAGGAAAATTTGCGGATGAGCAAACTGATTGTGGATGAAATGGAATATTAATGATACTACGAAGGTGTAGTCAAACGAGAACCTTGAAGAGATAATCATGGGAGTCCATGGGGAAATCTAGCAAAATGAGGAGAATGAGTATGTGGTTGATTCACGACATGATGTAAGACTATTGGGACTCCCATCCCTAAAGGGTTGAAAAACAACATGAGTGTCAAAGTGCTAAAGGGTGCTATGAATGGGACAACTCATGTGGGGGGGAGTTCTACCGGGTGACAGTACCCAAAATGCAATGGAGGTGTCGGTGCTACAGAGCCAGATATGGGGATCCTAAAGGCACATTTCAGAGGGTGTGACTGGAGATGCAATTGAGATTCAAAGGGAATGATTACATGCCAGTGTTGATTATATTCCTGAAGGGGTTGCATTGATGTATAATGACTAAGTACATGCACACATGTAAACCAAATACCCGACGTGAACAATATCTGAAGAGAATCGAACATACAAGCATTTATTTGATAATTTTGAACATGATTATACATACCTGGACGAGGTATGAAAAAATGGTGCCCTGGGGGATAAGGATAAAAAATGGCACGTGGACTGTCTTGTTGTAGACGATAGGATGTTGATTCTGTGGTTGAAGACGAATCGAAAAATGGACACCCGAAGCTCCCAGAATGGTGTTTGGAAGTTTGGCAAAAAGGGCTATATATAGTTGTAGGGCCCACATTGCCACCTCATTTGTACTTGTTGTCAGAGTGATTGGATGAGAGGTATTCAGAGAAGATTTGGAGATTCTGGGAGAACGAGGCAGTCGATTCAAGACCAACGAGCTTCAAGTTAGTAGTCTTATCATCCTGCATAGAAGTAGGTTTTCAATTTGTGGGCAGGGCCTGTATAGAGGGCCATACAGGGGTTTTTATGGGTGTGGTCCCCCCAGTGTGCGGGCGATCCGGAATGGGGTTGTTGAACCAGTCGATATTCCCTGATGGGATAAAATCCTTGGTTTCGACTACGTATATGGGGTGTTGGTTAGGAGGCGTGGAGGCTTCTTGTGGAAAAAAGAGTGCTCTGTGGTGTAGCGCATCCCATGGGTAGTTGGGGGTGTTTAATTCTTCGAGTATGTCCTCGTCACAGTGGAATTGGTGGGAATACAAGGAATCTTAAAGAGTGATATCGGTGACTTTCACCATGTGGTTGTCCTCTGGTGATGAAGAAGCAGGGGGAATGATGCAATGAGATTGCGATGATTCACTCGACATAAACCAAATATCGAGGTACTAAGGAGTACCAGTGGTAGTTGGATGTAAAATTTTCGTAGGGAAATGAATGGGAGAATTGGGGGGATTTGGGGGTAAATCCTTGGATAAGTCATCCAAGAACCACAGAGGAATAGGGAGTGCCTCTGGTTCAGCAGAAATGATATGAAGAATCTCGAATGATGAGGTAAGGTTAACCATCGATTCTGTAGGGGGAACAGGGGTTTGAATCAGGGTCGATTGGCATTGCCTATATTTGTTGATCATAAGACATTGGTATCTAAAATGATCTAAGAATTCGCATAGAGAGAAAGGGCATCTCATACGTTCAATGACTGAATTCATGACATAATGGATGTCAATGATGTTTGGTAGGGATGATGTAGCTAGATTGGGTTCACTCTGGAAGCTTTGGCATACTGCGACTAATGTCTGCCGGAAGTGAGGTAGTGTTGGGCAATGGTGTGTATAATGGCCATATTCTGAACATATAGCGCAAACGAATTTGGTTTGCAGCCCTTTGCTATTTGAGTTAGGGGAGGTAGCGGCAGTACTTTCTACAGTGGCGAGCGGTGATGGTGCTTGATTGAGTGGAATTAGGTTACGTAACTCGGGTAGAGATGGGAATTTGTTGGTTGGGTGTCCATATTTCTCACATAGTGCACAAGGAGGTTGGACACGTGGGGGGAGTGGAGTTGTGGGATCCTTCTTCTTTCACCTGCCCCCAGCTATGGTAGGGAGGTCAGTGAGTGGGGGTGCAGAGGGTATAGTGGGAGTGAATATGGAAATCGTCATTGGGATTCCTTGGGTTTGAGGGGGAAGGGATGGTTGAGGGACCATATCTAGTGGATGTAAATACCAAACTGGAATTGCCAACACCATATTAGGGAGAGTAAGCGTTGCGGCTACTTGGAAAGTTTGTACGCCTGGTGGACGGTAGAAGAAGGGGATTTGAGTAATGGCTTGGGGAACTGTCTCCCAAATTGGGATATGGCCTTGGGGAGAGGTGAAATCGTGAACTGGTGGAGTCGACGAGTTCGCAAGAGTCTCATGAGGGGGGAGCTCTACGACTAGTGGGACGTCAGATATGATAGAAGCCTCCCTAGGAGGAAGGGTATCCTCCATGTCAGTTCCTTTGAATGATATGATGCATACCTGATTGGAAGGATGAAGGAGCGGTGGTGCACCATGGTAAGTTCCTAACAATGATGGGTATTTGAAAATTATGGGACCCATTTCGATGAGTGGGTATGCTTTAGGATTTGTGTGGATGAGAGGGAGAATGTTATCGATGTTGGCAGAAGGGTTAGTCTCATAATGTGAGACTTGGTCAATGGTAATTATCTTCCCGTTATGGGGGAACATCATGGTTCGAAATATGAAAGGGGCAATTTCCTTCATAGCGTACATGTAGCTACGACCGACCAAGATATTATAATCGAGTGGGGCATCGATAACTTCAATGTCGATGAGAATGGTCTTGCCCCCTAGTTCTACAGGGACATTTTGGAAGAGCCCTTCAGGAGAAGATGGTTGTTCGTCATAAGCTCTTAAGGTAATGGCAGATGGTATGAGTTCGGGGGAACCAAGTTTCTTCCATATAGACTTGGACATGATGCATGTGGATGTGCCTTCATCGATGATGCACCGATGAACTATAATGTTCTGAATTTTCACTGGGATTTGAAAAGCGATTCGAGCAGGAAGGCAAGGTTCTCTGATGTCGAGATCAAATGTGATGAGTTGAGTATTCACGGGGTCAACTTCCCCCAAGGAAAAAAGTAATGATTTTCGCTGAGTGGGACAAGTTTGAAGGACTTCTAAGACTGACATGGTAGATGGTGATTGTGCTAAGTCATCGACCAAACTGTAAGTATGAGCCGCCCTAGCCTGGGGGTTGTGGACATTCCTATGCAATAGGATGAGAGGGATGCGAAGAGGTGTTTTGGCGTTAGGGCAAGGAATCACCAACGGGGGTCTCGTTGGTGCTAGGATTGTTTCTGGGGGAATGGGAGGAGACTCGGCAGGTGCATGGTATTGATGACTACATGTTTACAGAAAGATTTCTTTCTCACTGGTGAGGAGGATAGTATGATCTATGGGATTGTTTGGATTGAGATAATGTCCCAACTATGGTGGGGTAGGCTACATATCCTGTTGGGTGTTCGTCACACCCTGGTGTTGAATTGGGTTTTGCAGCACGGTTGGGGGTGGTTTTTGTACGTATTGTTGTGGGGCAGGTGGTGCTGGAGGATGTGGTACACTTCCTGAGTCTTTCATCCATTTAAAATAAGCAATTTGGGGGCAATGATGAGTATAATGACCGAACTCACCACAAAGGGCACAAGGGAAGGTGGTTCTAATATTATTGTTATTTATCCCTTGATGCCTATTGTTATTTCCCCCCTAAGGGTTCTCATTCCCTTGATTCTGGTTCCCCCCAGTAGGTTGGTTCTGTTGGGGGTGATTCCTACCTTGACTTGGGTTGCTATTGTTCCTATTTTTTCCTTTCTTTTTGGAATTATTCGATTGATGGGTTGGATTTTTCGTATTCAATTGTTCAAAATTTTGATATTGCTGAAGGGGAGAGGGTTGAACAAAATTCACCCCAGCATGAGGATGTGGGGGAGCCATGGGTTGTGGAGGAATAGGGAATGGAAAGTATGGATTATGTGGGGGTAATGATCTATAAGGTACATAGGAAGGCATGGCGCTTTCGCTAGTACTTAGATTATAAGCTGAGGTAGAGGGAGTACCAGAACTTGTTTGGATTGGTAGGTGTATTATGGGTGTCGACGGTGGCCCACTGATGGGTGGGGGAAGAGAAACAGGGTATGGCTGTTGATAAGGGGGTGGAGGGTAATAAGAGGTTCCCCCATATGCTGGAGGATATTGAGGTGTGCCATACATCGGTGGTTGTTGGGGTTGTGGACTGTGGTGCGTGGTATTACCAATCAATCTGTCTGTTGAGTGAGACATCCTGGGTTTTTCTTGGCCGAATGGTACGGGTTTTGGGAGGTCAGCGAGTACTGTGTACAAGTACCATGATTGTGAATATATGAGGTCATATTGTTGAGCCTCACCGATGGTTTCTGCTTTTGATTGAAGGAAGGCGGAAGCCACATCTTTACCGAGGAGAGAGACAAGTGATCTAAGAAACCAATCAAGACACTGTTGTTTGGTGGTTTCAGCTTTTCACAAACTACGTCATCTACACCACTCGTGAATGTAATCTGCAATATGTGTGGCTGAGGTTTGTTTAAAATTAGAGAGTAGTTCAAGACCATTGTCATGGCAGATTGGTAATTGGAAGAAGGTCAAAAATGCTTTGGCCAAGGACTCAAAAGTCGCATGGGACCCCAATTTTTAGTCTACATACCATTTGGCTGATGGGCCAGTGAGTGTGCATTGAAATAATCGTAGTCAGATGGAATCATCCATAATGCTTTTGGAAGAGCACCATAAGTGGAAATTCATGACATGGTTGGGAGGGTCATCCTCTGCCTTTCCTTCAAAATTGGGGATATCTGAAGGTAGTTTGGTAGGCATTGCAGGCCATGTGGGGCCATGCAATATAGGATCATTTGTGAGTTTGCTTAAATCTGGAGTGGTGGCAGAGGATTAGTTCCAGCCATGGTGTGAGTATTCTGTGAACCTGACCCTTGAGGGGGGCTAGGTGGGTTGGTACTTCCCCCTTGAGAGGAATTTGGCCCCCCACTTCTGTGTAAAGGAGAGCGAGTAGACGATGGTCCTTGGGAAGTGGACCCAAGTAAGGTGGAACCAAGCAAATCTAATCCTAAGACAATGGCACTCACATGAGTGTGAGAAGGTGGGGTTGATGAGTTGGCAAGACTAGTAACTCCCCCTAAAATAGGAGAGAGGTTCAACAAGCATCTGGAATGACGGGGGTTCTATGGGTCCCCTATGATGTCCGACTAGCTGAGTGGATGTGTGCGAATTGTGGTGAGAGTAATAAATAAACAAGAGCCTTTGTTGCAATTTTTCAACTTTACACGATATATATCTAAATCAAATGTAATTAGAAGTGCATCATACATACAATATTTTGAAAAAGAAACATATATGTGTATAAGTGGGGTTTGTCTGCATGGGGGATCAAAGAAAACAAATGCTCGTGTCCTAAAAGACGTAACGTCCTTCCTCTCAAATAGCACTGGACCTTCCAATAGTAATCAACAGTGGGTTCTGAAGTCACCGGAAGAGAAACTAGTGAAGGATGAAGTAATCAGTTATAATGAGGGGTAAAGGGGGCATATCCCGAAAGAGTTGGCGATATTTTCCAATAGCCACACAAAATCCGATCAAGGTGAAATTACAGCGCACAATTGCCACCTGGGTAGATGTCCTAAAATTTGGTCACTAGGTACCTCGGTCAAATTACAACATTTAGATTTTTGGCCTAAGAAATGGGTCACGGGCTGGATCCCGTCCAAAAGGTGGGTGCCTCAAGGGGGGACGCACAGAACAACCAAACCTTAGCCTTTGACCCTTCATGGGTATCTCCCTGCCTTATGGTGTTAGGAACACTTGACTTGGAGGATTTTCAGTTCCATATTTGAAAACTTCTATTGTTTAGACAATGTGAAAACCAGATAATGGGGAGTTATTTGGATGCCTATCCCCGAAATCCTACCTAGACTAAAAAAAATTATTTTGGCACCTCCTGTGGAGGAAAACTTAGTGAGTTTTTAGAAAAAATTTAGATGTGGTTTGTTTGAGAGATTGGGGGTGTGAGCCAATCTCGTTTGAAATTAAATGGGAGTGGATAGTTTCGTCAAGAAAAGGATGGGGTGTTTCGAAATCCCTTTGGAGGAAACTTACTTTGACCTCCATGTTTCGAGATGAAAACTATGTGAGTGATAAGTGACTTTTGTCTGTGAATGAGTGAAAGTGTGCCAATGTTTTAATGAATTAGGTGTCACCTTGTTGCATGTGGACTTCGCTTGGTCCTTACAAGTGTTGATTACCTAATTAACTAAATGTCTTTGGTACAACCTTTCGTAATTCAAAAGACCCTAGGAAGCTAGCATGTGGACATGTGGGTCTTCTACTATTTCTTTAACTCCCTATTGTGATTTAATCTAAGAAATCTTTGAAACTATCCTAGATTGTGATCATGTGAGCATGTATGGGCCCGTTACAAAAACCTTTAAACTTCCCTAGTGATTTAATCTAAGAAAGTAAATTTCAACACTATCCTATCTTTGTAGCATGTGGGTATGTATGGGCCCATTACATTCTTGAGATGTGTTTGAAAAATAAACTAAGAGGAGTCCCGAGGGGGCTGTTGTCCTCTCCTAAAGGTTTTAGTCCTTTTAAGGGAGATGAAATTGCCCTACAATATTTTTCTGATTCTCAAGGTCGCTTTGAAGCATGAGAGAAGAGCATACTAAACGATTGTTATCCAACTTCTAGTCTCAATGCAAGTTTTATGTGATTACAAATGATTCCAACTTATAATTTTAGTCAAAGCAAGTCATCCATGTGGCAAAATGAAAGAAAAAGAGGAAATAATGATTTTAAACCCCCTAAGTGCCTATGTGTTTTGACTAATCCCTTTATATGGAGAGGGAACTAAGTGTGGTGCACATTACAACATGCATGAAATCATTTTTAAAAAGGCTAGGGGCCTTCCCCAAGTCACAAACAAGCTTACAATGTGTATTTTTTGGCACAGGTGCGTAGGTCTCAGAGTAGACAAAGGCACATTGAGCGCCTATGCATAAACCAAAATAGAATTTTGGGTGCAGGTGTGCAGAACAACACAGTAATTTTGGTGCAGGTGTGCATGATGCACGACTGTGGGCCAATAAACTAGCGCACAACTAACACACAGCTATGAAGAAAATTTTGGATGGAATTCTCTCAATTCAGCTTTGAATTGGATGTTTTGTAGGTTGGCTTGGGCCGGTTAAGGTACTTGCAGGTTAAATAAACCAAAAGAAGATCTAGAAAAACCCAAATGGGGTAGGAAATTGATACCTTTCCCCAATGGAGTCGTCAATCTGTTGCACCTCTTTTGTCACCCAAATGAGAAAAATAGAGGTCCTTACAAACTTAGTTGGGTTAGCTAAGCAAGACAGCAGTAAAGGAAAGGGTTAGACAAAGAAACATAAAAGAACAAGCTACGAATTAAACTAAGAAATAAAAGAACAACTAAACTATTGAGCATAAGGACACAAGAACAAAAAGGCAATAAGACTCATGTCACCAATGGCAAGGATTATATTAGTGAAAGAAAACACCAAGAAGAAAGAGGACTTTGGGTCCCTTCTTCCTCCAAGGGAGGCCTCTTGGACCCCCACAGCTAAGCTCTTCTTACAACTTTGAATGAAATGGTGAAAGAATCCCAAGCTAATCCACTCAAGAGGTGAGATGGATTGCCCAATGTAATGATGCTAGTATGCTCTTGATGAGAAAAGAGGATTCTCCAAGAGATTAGCAGTAGCATAACCTTTCAAATGAATTCCTTGAAAATGAAGTGAACCCATGGCTTTGTTTTATAGCACCACTTTGAGGTATTGTGCAACCAGCTTGTAGTGTGAAAAGAGGCTATTTAGGGCATTTTTAGGTCTTTAAGCAGCCACCCAGTCGGATTCAGTCAAGATTTGGGTGTCAAATCAACTTGGAAGCTAAACTAGAAGTGGGTGGGAGGTCGACCAATCTCATAAATGTGTCATTCTCAAATGTGCGTGGCTTTTAGCGACCACAGTCACGCATTGTGCGCATGTGCACTTTTCGTGCATTTTTGGATTGCGCATGTGCACACGTGCCCTGTGTAGTCATAGCGCACCTTAATTTTATCACTGGTTGTATAGTTTTGGACCTTTTGGAAATTATCTTGTGGTAATTTTGGTCCATGAGTGACCTCATAACTGTTTGAAGCTGTTGGATTCCTGTAACCATTTGCGGACGAAATTTTAGTGATAATAGTATAGTGACCAAGAAAAGCCCAATGGATAATAACCATGATGAAGAGGTCAGCAAAAGGGCCTCCAAGAATTATGGGCCTGAAACAGAAAAAGGAGAAAGTTCGTCTAAAGGTACACCTTCAGCTAAGGACAAAACTAAAACAAACAGAAAAAGAAAACAAGTAGACCACCTTGAAGGAGAATTTAAAAAGATCAAACTAGTTACCTTTGATGGAGAATCCAGGACAGGAGAAGAAGCTAAGGCATGGTTGTTGGACAACAAGAAGTACTTCTAGATCTACAACTATTCCAACAATATGAAGGTCAGAATGGCCATCTACAACCTGAAAGGGAAGGCCATCGTTTGGTGGAAAGACCTGAAATTGGCCAAGGGCCTAAAGGAGAAACAGTTGGAATGGTCTGACTTTAAGAAGTATTTCAAGAAACAGCACCTTTCTGAAAGCTACTATGCAAGGAAAATGAAACAATTTTACAAGTTATGACTTGGACAAATGATGAAGGAGGACCTTATAAACAAATTTCTGGAACTGCTAAGGTTTGTACCGTACATCCGGGAGGATAAGGTAAAAATCCAGCGATTCTTAAGCTATTTACCATAGTCCTACAAGGACAGAATTGATTTTGAAAACCCCAAATACTTGAGTGAAGTATTCAAGAAAGCACAAATGTGTTACAACCAGTATAAACAGTGGGAAGAGTTTCCCAAAACCTAGAAGGATAAGAAACAAGATCGAATGAACCAGCGGAAGAAGGGATACCAACCATCTCCTTATCGGAATGCAGCAAAAATATTTCCAAGGAAATATTTTCACTCCAACCATCTGAATATGAAAGGCAGCAGTAAACTGGTAAATTTGGGAATGAATAAGTTTGGGGATAGCCCCCACGAACCATTAAAGTGTTGGGAATGTGGAGAACCTCATCTAAGGAGGAATTGTCCACGTTTAATTTCAGCAAACAGAACTGTTGTTCATAATTTGCAAGAAGCCATGACGGTGGGTGACGTGGGCTGAAGCCTGCATCAGATAAATATAGCCATTGATGGTCGGCAAGATGACCACCAATCCTCTGTGGTAGAAATCGAAGGTAAATTCAATAACACTCAAATTTTTGTTTTAATTGACCATGCAGCAACGTTAAGTTATATTACTCCTGATGTAGTAGAGTCAAATAAACTTAAGAAATGGAAGCACCAAAAATCATGGTTGGTACAACTAGCAATAGGAACTAAAAGGAAAGTAGTTGACTTTATTTCTGAGTTCGAATTCAGCTTAGATGGCCAAAACATAAGAACAAATCTGAATATCCTACCACTAGGATCTTATGATATGATTATCGGAATGGATTGGTTGGAAAAACACAAAGTAGTACTAGATTGTTATACAAAGACACTTAATTATAAAGACGAGTATGGAACTACTAGAACATCCCAAGGTATACCAAAACCTATATCAGTTAGACAAGTTCCAGCGATGCAATTCAAGAAATGTATGAGAAAGGAATGTCAAGTTTATGCCATCCAAGTAACGAATCTGTTAGAAAAAGAAGATAAGCCAAAGTCAGAAGACTTTGTTGTCCTACACGAATTCAAAGACATGTTTGTGGATGAGATACCGGAATTACCTCCTTTAAGGAAAATAGTCTTCTCCATAGACCTACTACCCGGTTCAGCCCCAATCTCAAAAGCACCTTACCGAATGAGTATACCAGAATTGACAAAACTAAAAATACAATTACACCAATTGTTGGACAAAGAGTATATAAGACCAAGTGTTTCACCATGGGGGGCACCAGTCCTCTTTGTGAAAAAGAAAGATGGAACTCTAAGAATTTGTATCGATTATAGACAATTGAATAAAATTACTATTAAGAACAAGTACCCCTTACCTAGGATAAATGACCTGTTTAATCAACTAGGTGGGGCCAAAATCTTTTTGAAATTGTATTTATGATCCAATTACCATCAAGTTAGGATAAAGAATGAAGATATAAGAAAAACACCTTTTCGAACAAGATATGGACACTACGAATTCGTAGTCATAACTTTCAGACTCACTAATGCACCAGCCACGTTTATGTGCCTGATGAATAGTATTTTCAGCCAGTACTTAGACAAGTTCGTACTAGTATTTATCGACGATATTATGGACTATTCTAAAACAGAGGAAGAACATGAAGAACAATTAAGAATAGTTCTACAAACGTTGAGGAAACACAAATTGTATGCCAAATTTGATAAGTGTGATTTTTATGAAAAGAAAATACAATATCTAGGACATGTAATTTCAGCAGCAAGCATTGACGTAGACCCTGAGAAAATAAAATCCATCATGGAATGGTCGGTACCTAAGGATGTATAGGATATCCGGTCATTCATTAGAATCACCGAATATTGTCGTAGATTTATAAAGGGGTTTTCCAAGATAGCCTATCCCATCACGTCATTACAAAAGAAAGGGACCAAGTTTAACTGGTCACAAAAGTGTCAAGACAACTTTAACAAGCTGAAGGAATTATTGACAACTACACCCATATCGAAGGTAGCAGACCCAGATAAATACTTCACCGTATGTGTTGATGCAAGTAAAGAAGGACTAGGTGGTGTCCTAACTAAGGAAGGACACGTGATTTGTTATGAGTCCCAGAAATTAAAAGAACATGAGCGAAATAATGTCACTCATGACTTAAAATTGGCAATGGTAATACACGCCTTAAAAATGTGGCGACACTACATAATGGGCAGAAAATTTCTACTATTGACGGATAATAGAAGTGTGAAATATCTATTTAGCCAACCAGATCTTAATGCAAGGCAATCAAGATGGCTAGCCTTCTTGAGCGAATTCGACTTCGAGGTCAGACATATCAAGGGTAAGGAAAATAAGGTAGCAGACGCTTTAAGCAGAATAGTCCATGGGTTATTTGAGATAAATATCAGCAGGGAAGAAAGTGATCAGGAACAAAGAATAAGGACGGAAGGTATTAACGACGAAAATTACACTAAGATAATGGCAGAATTACAAAATATTACCGCAAACTCAGATAAACCAGATCTAAGTATCGACAAGAAGGGACTATTACGATTTAAAAACAAACTTTACATACCAGATTCAGTAGAGTTAAAGTTAATAGTATTGGACAAAGTGCATAAGAAACCATATTCTAGCCATACAGGATACCACAAAATGATAACAACACTTAGAAAGTTATTTTACTCGCCTAATATGAAGGGCGAAATAGCAGAATACTTGGCTAGGTGCCAAGATTGTCAGCAGGTTAAGGCCGAACACCAGCATCCATCCGACCTATTACAGCCATACCAGTACCAGAATGGAAATGGGAGACCATATCGCTACAATTTATAACAGGTTTTCCTAAAACTCAGAAACAGAATGATTCTATTATGGTGGTAATCGACAAACTCAGTTAGTCTGCACACTTTATTCCTATAAATTCTACTTTTAAAGCAATAAACATTGTTGAAATATTTATGAAAGAAATTTTTAGTGTAACAACCCTCCTAGTTAAGGAAAACTACTCTGTCAACAGGTGCAAAAAAAAAATTTTGTTTGTTAAGTGTGTGCGCACATGTAGAAGAAACAACCCGCTCGACTCTACGTCACCACTCGGACTAACAAGACGCAAGTAAGACGAACACAATCAAGAAGACCCGACATATCACAGTGACAACAATAAATAAACACCCCATAACATAAGGCGTGCAACTAGTAGCTGTAAGCAGAAAAAGACACCAGGGGTTAGGTACAGTACCATCACGGAATGAAAGAATCCAACAGTCGCAGTAGTGGAAATTGTGCCTTTAAACAGCCCGAGACTACTGATACAGCTCGGAGTGTGTCGCAAGAGTGGAACTGTGCCTTTAAACAGCCCGAGACTCTTGATACGGCACTGGATCCCTTCCACCGAATTACACACAGACAAAAATACTAAGCTACAAGAGGTGTCTATATCCTGCCCGACATGAACAGACTACGCACTACAATACCACCAAGTATTTCAAAATCAGGGACACTCATGACCTCTACGGGAGACGCAAGTCAGGAGGACTCTAATAACGACCCACTCCTATTGAGACCCGAAGACATCAATCAGGATCAAATGCTCCATTAATTATTATTAATCTACGGAGACCTTATCATTAACGCTTCAATTTAACGAATAATAACCTAGCAGTCTTAGACATCATCCCGAACAGTTCAATTAAACAATGTTAACATTGCGACTCACCCAATCATCATTGACCTTGCAAATTAAAACGACCCTTATTATTGCAATCAACTAGTAATATCAGGGAAATTAAACAGTTGTTAAATTGCGAATCAACCATCGTCAATTCCCTGGCAATTAAAACAACCTTATCATTGCAAATTAACAAGTAATTATCATGGCAATTAAACAAATATTAATTTTCATGCATCCTCATTGCCCTGGCAATTTATACAACCTTATTATTGCAAATTTAACGATTAATACCAACGTAATAAAACTAATTATTAATAATGCCATTTTAATAAGCATTACCATTGCCATTAAGCAAATATTAAAATTGCGGCTTTAACCAATATTAATATTTCTATTTAACAATTATTATCATTGCATCCAATTTAAACAATATTAACATATAAGCCTATAACAAATAATCAAATGAATGCCTATTATTAACATGGCCAATAACCAGTATAATATTAATATGTGGAATCCAATAATATGTGAAAGCCAATATTAATATTGCACCTAAACCATATCGATATTAACATTTAAACAAGTATTGGCAATTGCATTCAAATGTAAAAGCTATTAACATATAAGCATATAACAAGTAATAAAATCATGCCTATTAAATTATGCCTATCTTATCATTACCTTCACGTCTCAATTATTCGAATAAAATAAGGAATTTAGGGTTAATGCTAACAAGGGAAACTACAAATATTAAATCCATGTAAAAATCCATGTCCCCTTTTTATATAAACAATAATGCAATTAATTGCCGGCAATAAATGACCTCGCTAAGACATAATTATTAATAAAAACCCAATAGATATCATTTGAATAGCAATAAATAAGGATCAATTATGCGCTGGTAAATAATAACACTTCTATGACATAATCATAATAAACTAATGAAATATCAGTTGAGTAACAATAATAAAGATCTTTATCGTTAGGAACAAAGGTTAGCATTACATTACCCTACGCCCACATTTATTGCACCCAACCCTAAATTCTGAGTGTTTGAGGCGGAAAAGGCTGGCGTTCCGCTCACGGCCCTAACTCCTCCCCCTTGGCCTTATTTGCTTGCCGCAACGATTCCTGAGCTCCTGCCGCTCCTGCTCCTGCTTTTTGACCGCAAAGAACTCACTGGTACCTCCCAGCCAAACGCTAGGGGTACTCTTCTTCCCCCTCAGCCCCCCGAGCTGCAAATGGGCCACACACAATCAGAGAGTAACTAGCTTCTCAGCTCGCCTCCAAGGCTGAGCTACCACTCTAGTCTGCTGAGAATCCCCAACTCCTACCAAAAATCAGTCCAGTCTCTAGTCTGGCATCATAACAATACCAAAAGCTCAAAATTCCCCCTTCCTTCCCCCTCTCCCTTCTTTTATCCAGTCCCTAAACCCTAACTCCTCCCCCTTTTAGGTTTTCCCCCCTTTTCCCTTTTATTTTCNTTTGTTTTAATTTTATTTTTTTTTAAACTCAAAGAGTATGTGCGCTCATTATTAATTCCCTTTTATTTTTACATGCATAACTTTTTATCAAAGGTAGAGGTGGTAGGGATTAATAAACTTTCGGAAAGAGAATCCATTTATCATTTTCATTATTCTTAAAATTTAAGGTTTAGGAATAAGCCACCATTTGTTTATAATATATGCATATATATATTTTCATTTTTTATTTATTTATTTATAAGCATGCATTCATCATAGTAAATTATCATTATCCATCATTTAAATTTACCATTAATATGTATATCTAGGATAAAGAGAGATTAAGGTGATGGCAAACATGTACAGGGGAAAAGTAAATGTATTACATAAAACGGATAAAGAGGAATTACGAGGAGGGATGGAGATTTAGTAAAGTGAACTGGACAAGTAAAAGGGAGATGGATACTGGAAGATCAAGGTGATGGAGGATAGTTTAATTAAGTAGACAAGGATAATNTCATTTGTTAAGGCCACACTAAATTTCCCCCCTTTCTTTTCTAGAAAATTCTTAGGCTTAGGGTTTAGATTCTGAGCTAGGCGAAAATTGGTTAAGGGAATTTCTTACGGTTTTATTCAGGTGTTGAAGACTTCGGGCTAATTAGGCTGACTCCTTCAACCACATTATGGTGACGTGCCCTTCAGGTCGCACCACGTGCGCCAAGGGGGCCACTCGCCTCTTGAATTTCTTTTGGACGACGTGCCCTTCAATATGCACCACGTACTCCAAGGGTGACACTCACCAACTGAGTTTCTTTGTGCGACATGCCCTTCAGGATGCACCATGTGCTCCAAGGGTGTCACTCGCCAACTGAAATGATTGGTAGACCTCTATAACCCCTGGAGTCAACACTCCGCCAGGTGAACTTGTAGGAGACTAAGGGTTCTAAGGAATAAGGCCCTCGCCTTATTGCATGCCCCTTAGAATCATCGTGAGCGACTGTCGTAGTCTGCCCTCATGGCATCGTGGATCCTCTCGAACTAGGTAATTGTTAACCTAAAGTTTGAGCCACGACGGGAGTGCTAGCAGGCGGTGGCAGGACTATTGTCCACCCCTCTCCCTCAACCTCTTTGCAATCGTGTGTGGCCCCTTTACTCCATATGTGAGTCTGGTTGGAAAGCTATCGTCAGCCTACATCACCAATAATCATGTCAGAAATGTCAACATCAAATCATAAAATCAAATGAAACATCATAATAAACATTTCAACCCAAAAGCACACTCCCTGACTCAGTTTGGAGTCCAAGGGGGTTCTACCGATGCCTCTGCATTCTCAAGGTCAAAAACCCTGCACACTCAATAAAACTGAGTCAATAGCACCCGTCTACATCAAATAGTAACACATCATGTCATCTGTCAATCACATCATAATCAAATAAAAAGGTCTAACATCAAAAAGGGTCCAGATCACTTGCGAGCAAGTGTCCTCAAATAATAAGTGTTCTCAGTGCGCCAGAGCGGGATGTTACATTTAGACTACATGGTATTCCTAAATTGGTGATTTCTGATAGAGACATAAAATTCACATCCATCTTTTGGAAGGAATTGTTTGCAAAGCTAAATACTAATTTGAATTTCAGTGCGAGTTATCACCCACAAATGGATGGACAAACCGAAAGGACAAACCAAATTGTAGAGGATATGCTCTGCATGTACGTAAGAACAAAACCAAACAAGTGGGAAGACTATCTACACTTGGTAGAATTTGGATATAACAATGGGTACCAAACTTCGGCTAAGTTAAGCCCTTTTGAGGTACTGTATAGCAGGAAGTGTACAACTCTGATTAGCTGGGATAACCCGGTTGAAAGACTCATGGTTGGACCAAAGATGCTCCAAGAAATGGAGAATATGGTAAGGAAGGTATAAAAGAACTTAAAGGAAGCACAGGATAGACAAAAGAGCTATGCAGATCAGAAAATAAGACACTTGGAATTTCAAGTGGCAGACCGTGTTTATTTGAAGGTCAAAGCTCGGAAAAGTTCATTGAAATTGGGAAATTGTGCCAATATGGCACCCAGGTTTTGTGGGCCCTTCGAAGTACTAGCGCAAATTGGACCCATAGCATACCAACTTGCACTTCCAGCTAATCTAAGGATTCATAATGTATTTCATGTTTCTTTGTTGAAAAAGTATGTGCATGACCCTACTCATATGATTGATTGGAACTTGGTGTAGGTGGAACCAGAAGGCAAGGTCCAGGCGGAACCCCTACGTATTCTGGACCAGAGAGAAATAGCACTTCGGAACAGATTCGTCGCTCGGGTAAAGGTGCAATGGAAGGACTTTAGTCCTGAGGAGGCCACTTGGGAGTTGGAGGGAGATTTGCATAAATCTCATCCAATCTTGTTCCAAGAAAGGAACGAACACTAAGGACGGTGTTTTATTGAAGCGGGAAAGGTTGTGACATCCCCAAAAATAAAGTATTTTGAAATTTAAAATTTGTTGGAAAATTATTTTGTTTTTAGTAAATTCGAATTTGGATTTTTTTTTCCATTTGTGGAAATTCTGAATTTCAAATTTTATAATTGTAATTAATTATTATGACTGTTGGGCAGAGATCTGATTTGACCCAACTAACTATTTGACTATGACACTTGTATGAAAATAGAATATTTTATAATGATTGCAGGAGGACAAATGGAACAGCCATGTTAAAATCAGTTGACCATGACTCCATGAGTGGGGAACATGTTGGAACTACCTCTGGGATGATTGTTACAAGTAGAAAATCAGATATTTGGCCATTGGCAGCCCTTGAAAATCAGGTATTTAGAATGCTGCGAAAATTCCCAACGGGGGGAAGAAAGACCTGGGCAAAAGGATTGTTTTGTTAAATAGCATATGTGAGGAGGCAGGACACTGCCTAGTATGCTGGGGAAAGAGACGACTGGTTTTCTTGTTGTTATGAACACTACTGATTTAGTGTGAGGCAAGAGGAATCTACTGGCACTGAAGATATTACCGAGGAGTTTTTCAAGTTTTCCCTCATGCACTCATGGTCAGGCTAGGGGGTGAATCGGGCAAGTGATTTGGCTTCCCTATTCTATGGCTGGGAGGAATGTGGTTGTTCCCTTTGTCTTCATCATTTTAGTTTAGATATGTTCATCTACCCCTTTCTATTTACATATCTCTTGTTTTTACGTGGTTGTCGGTATGCAATGATATATTACTGGGTGAATGATTTCTACTGAAATTTCCTTTAGAAAAGAGTGGTTGTGATTTAAATGATTTAAAGAGTAGAATTAGCATAATGTTGTGCGCATTACTGACTGATAAATTCTGACAGTAAATCATTATATATATATATATAGAGAGAGAGAGAGAGAGAGCCATATGTATATAGTTATGTATATACGTAATTATAAGTGGAAATATGTACAGATGTTAATGGAAAGTTAAATTGAATTCCCTATAGTAGGAATGGTAATATATACATATATACGCGCACATATTAGACAATCAATATACCAATTGTTCTAGCAAACATATAGAACCAATCGTGCAAATAAAGTATAATTAAAATGGCCTCATATATAGGAAGCACTTTGGATTTAATTAACAAAGATGTATCTATAAATTATACATGCAGATTTGACTACTTTGACAATCTCAGACCCTCCTTAATTATCCTCTGTATAGATTCCCTGAGTTGATAGTAATGACTTAGAAAACGTTGAAGGATAGACAAAAACGAAATGACTATATATTTTCATATTTCTGTAATAAGCCATACCGAGTAATAACATTATTATAGAATCGATGCATGACAAGAATAAGCATTCATATAGGATTACGTACATTTTGATATATAATTATGTATACTTAATACATGTACAACAGTTTGATATTCTAGCATTCTTTTCGTGGAGATTCGATTTAAAAAGGATGTGGGTCTTTGGAAATATATATTTCCATGCACTGCATGACTACAAGTTCAAACTGTATGGACAACGGACATCAAAATGCACTAGAGGAAAATAGTATATCTAAGTCTTAGTGGAATTTTTGGAATACATAATGATCGAAGATAAAATAGAATGTAAAATCGAAATAAGATCCAAGGAATGAATCGAGTCAGAATAACTTTCCATGAAGGCTTGTTGAATTCCATTTCAGAATCATTCATTTACAGATCCATTTCTCCGCAAGAATGAATGTTCGTATTGCCATCCCAAAGAAAATAAATAGAATATGAAACTCTTAAACTATAATCATATTCTAAATCTTGTGACTCAGTAAGATCTCTGTCACCACGATGTTAACCCCTGGTTTAGAATTGTATCAGTTCATAGAAAAACTAGGACGCGCATTTGAGAGCTACAAATTGAAACCCGAATACCTTTTGTGCCTTTGAAAGGAGTCGACATCCGGAGTTGTACACAGTCGAATTCCCTGTAAGGAATTTCAAAATTTACATTAGTATTATATAACCAAAAATAAGATGGATAAAATTTTCATCAAAAGGACAAAGGATAGAAAGAGTTTGAGTCAGAATGGTACTTAACTCGTGACTAAAGATCAGGTGTCTTTTCCCTTATAGCGTTTTGGTCTGATAGAGGTCCCAGGCTGAGGGGAGGATGGTTCTAAGTTCTCCTAATGGGTACCCTCACAACAACAGGGTCCCATCATTAGCATTGGTACCAACGGTGGATAAATCCATTTCTTTATGAAATGAAATAATATAAATAGTACTAACACTTGAATTATGAATTGAATAAGACGGGTCATGTGAACAGGCCAAAGGCACGGTGAAAACATTACACACAAGACAAATTCTATACACTATTGTTGGGGTTAAATCCTACCCTGAATCCGATGCTCTGTATTAAAGAGGGCATTTATAATCAACGTTAAATAAAAATATTAATCTCCTTACTAATTTTTTTCCAGATTCCTAATGGCGTATAATATCCACAACCAATGAAAACAACAGTGGGAGGCATTCTCAATCCAATAAGTTTCATAAACCCCAATATGATATGCCATGGGGCATTTTCTAGCCAAACGTTTTGGAAACCACTCAAGTCGCAAAATTTATTTGTGTCGGGCTGGAATGCATAGCCATCAAGCAAACATTTTATTCGTAAGGACTAGAAGAGAGTCTCTTGGAAATTCAGAAGAGTGGACCCATACTTACAACTAGAATAAAATAAATACAACACAAATTGTAATACACAGTAGGAAACATTCAACTTCATATTAATAACCCCACGTGGCTTCACAACAGTGCAACACCAGCCCTCGATACATATCAACAGAGAAACTATAGAGTTTGTAATGGAACGACAAAAATCCCTAAGTGTAAAAATTCTTGCAAATGACCTTGGAGGTGTGAATCCTTCGAATCGAGGAAACAAGGAGGCAGGACATCAAATCCCATTTAGAAATATTGAGGAAGAACACATAAAACAATCTATCTACCCGGTAGCAGAACCATCCAGAAAGTTACGAGGAATAACGTTAAAGGGGTAGATTCAATTTACAGTCATAGTAAGACTTTCAATACAAGGCTTCTCCCACCCTGATGGAAATCATAGTCCTTGTTCAAATAACTAAGGACACAAGTGGTATTGTAAACTTACCAGGGAGGCGAATAGCGTCGACTATTCCACCGATTTACACCCTCCAAGTCGACATCCTTTCCTGTTGAGAAATGTTAATACATGGAGTCATTTTTGGCGGACTTCACATTGAAAATAGAAAGTCATGGAAACCTAAGAGGAGATTTTCTACACTGATTAAATGTTGAGGGTATGAATGATGGTCTTGTCATGTGATGGGGAAGATTTTTCGTGACTGGATTGGAGGAAAGGTTAGGTGAAACTATCGAAATTCGCGTGCTCGAGATATTCATTAACTTTAGGTTCAGATCTTTAACTCTTCTGACAAGTAAACCACTCTTCCCTCATCAAGAAAATTGTGAAGTTAATGACAGTCCCTTCATGATACGACTAGTGGAGTATGTCCACTCCAACCATCCATTTTAATTAACATATTGTTCAATTGAAATTTCGTTAAGGGAGCGTTTAGTTAAGAGCGAGTTAAACAAGGGTTTACTTTGGAAATCGTTACCCAATCTTTTGTGTAAATGGGGACTAGCAAGACACTAACCACGACTACTCATAAGGAAATCTATTTTTTTGTTTTAATGAGTTGAACCATACCAAATGATGCCAAGCATATTATATTAAACCTTTTATATTCTGATAAGGGATATGTCCCGACCCCCTTACTTTATATATGGTGTATGAGATTTATTTCAAACTCAAATAAATAGTCATGCGTGCAAGCATAGGAACTCATGTCTAAAAGAGAGAGATCGACTATAAGTCATAAGTCTAGATACTACATAAATATATATATAAGCATGTTGGGAGTAGTTTGAGAGTGAAGGGGATTGATAGAATTATGAAGAATTATCCACATAAGTTTTTTCTGTTCAAAGTAAACTAGACTGGTGTAATAATGTCATATATTTTTTTTTTACTTATGTTAAACTAATGAACCTTCATTGTTACAAACAAAAAACTTTTTATGTTTTGTGTTAAGCATGGCAGCACAGGATGATGGGGAAATCAGAATTGATGGAAATCCTGAACAAAGACTTCTTGAAAATCAGAGACATAACAATGACGAAATATCACCCATGGAAGTGATGGAAACAATGAGGAATCTTATTGTTGAGATGTAGGTTTTCAAAGCCGACAATGAGAAACTGAAGAAAGCACAGCAGGAATAGCAAGAGATAAATGAAGTCCTACTATGTAGTATAGTGAAAAAGAAAATCCCAAAGGATGATAACCATGACAAAGAGGTCAGCAAAAGGGCCTCCAAGAATTATGGGCCTAAAATAGAAAAAGGAGACAGTTCGTCTGAAGGTACACCTTCAACTGAGGACAAAACTAAAACAGACAGAAAAAGAAAACAAGTAGACCACCTTGAAGGAGAATCCAGGACAGGAGAAGAAGCTAAGGCATGGTTGTTGGACATCAATAAATACTTCCAGACCTGCAACTATTCCAGCAATATGAAGGTCAGAATGGCCATATACACTCTGAAAGGGAAGGCCATCATTTGGTGGCAAGACCTAAAATTGGCCAAGGGCCTAAAGGAGAAACAGTTGGAATGGTCTAACTTTAAGAAGTATTTCAAGAAATAGTACCTTTCTGAAAGCTACTATGAAAGGAAAATGAAATAATTTTATGAGTTACGACTTGGACAGATGATGATGGAGGACCTTATAAACAAATTTCTGGAACTACTAACGTTCGTACCATACATCCGGGAGGATAAGGTAAAAATCCAACGATTCTTACATTGTTTACCACAGTCCTACAGGGACAGAATTGAGTTTGACAACCCCAAATCCTTGAGTGAATTATTCAGGAAAGAATGAATGTGCTACAACTAGTATAAATAGTGGGCAGAGTTTCCCAAAACCTAGAAGGATAAGAAACAAGATCGAATGAACCAGCGGAAGAAGGGATACCAGCCAGCTCCTTATCAGAATGCAACAAAAATATTTTCGAGGAAAGATTTTCACTCCAACCATCTGAATACGCAAGGCAGTGGTAAATCGGTAAATCTGGGAATGAGGAAGTTTGGGGATAGCCCCCATGAACCATTAAAGTGTTGGGAATGTGGAGAACCTCATCTAAGGAGGAACTTTCCATGTTTAATTTCAGAAAACAAAATTGTTGTTCATAATTTGCAGGAAGCCTCGACTGTGGATGACTTGGGTAGAAGCCTGCATCGAATAAATGCAGCCACTAATGGCCGACAATCTGACCACCAGTCCTCTGTGGTAGAAATCGAAGGTGATTTCAATAACACTCGAATTTCTGTTTTAATTGACCCTGGAGCTACGTTAAGTTATATTACTCCTGATGTAGTAGATTCAAATAAACTTAAGAAATGGAAGCATGAAAAATCATGGCTGGTACAACTAGCAACAGGAACTAAAAGGAAAGTAGTTGACTTTATTTCTGAGTTTGAATTCATCTTAGATGGCCAAAACATAAGAACAAATATGAATATCCTACCACTAGGATCTTATGATATGATTATCGGAATGGAAAGGTTGGAAAAACACAAAGCAGTACTAGAATGTTATAAAAAGACACTTAATTATAAATATGAGTATGGTACTACTAGAACATCCCAAGGTATACCAAAACCTGTATCAGTTAGACAAGGTTCAGAGATGCAATTCAAGAAATGTATGAGAAAGGGATGTCAAGTTTATGTCATCCAAGTAACGAATCTATTAGAAAAATAAGATAAGACAAAGTTAGAAGACTTTGTTGTCCTACATGAATTCAGAGACATGTTTGTGGATGAGATACTGAAATTACCTCCCAGAAGGGAAATAGACTTCTCCATAGACCTACTACCCGGTTCATCCCCAATCTCAAAAGCACCTTACCGAATGTGTTTACCAGGATTGACAGAACTAAAAATACAATTACACGAATTGTTGGACAAAGAGTATATCAAACCAAGTGTTTCACCATGGGGGGCACTAGTCCTCTTTGTGAAAAGGAAAGACGGAAATCTAAGACTTTGTATCGATTATAGAAAATTGAATAAAATGACTATTAAGAACAAGTACCCCTTACCTAGGATAAATGACATGTTTGATCAAGTAGGTGGGGCCAAAATCTTTTCAAAATTGGATTTACGATCTGGTTACCATCAAGTTAGGATAAAGGATGAAGATATAAGAAAAACAGTTTTTCAAACAAGATATGGACACTACAAATTCGTAGTCATACCTTTCAGACTCACTAATTCACCAACCACGTTTATGTGCCTGATGAATAGTATTTTCTGCCAGTACTTAGACAAGTTCATACTAGCATTTATCGACGATATTCTAGTCTATTATAAAACAGAGAAAGAACATGAAGAACAATTAAGAATAGTTCTAAAAATGTTGAGGAAACACAAATTGTATGCCAAATTTGATAAGTGTGACTTTTATCAAAATAAAATACAATATCTAGGACATGTAATTTCAACAGAAGGCATTGTCGTAGACACTGAGAAAACAAAAGCCATCATGGAATGGCCAATACCTAAGGATGTAGAGGATATGTGGTCATTCATGGGAATCACCGAATATTATCACAGATTTATAGAGGGGTTTTCCAAGATAGCCTACCCTATCACGTCATTACAAAAGAAAGGGACCAAGTTTAACTAGTCACAGAAGTGTCAAGACAATTTTAACAAGATGAAGGAATTATTGACAACTGCACCCATATTAAAGGTAGCAGACCCAGATAAAGACTTCACCATATGTGTTGATGCAAGTAAAGAAGGACTAGGTGGTGTCCTAACTCATGAAGGACACGTGATTTTTTATGAGTCTCGAAAATTAAAAGAAAATGAGTGAAATTATGTCACTCATGACTTAGAATTGGCAACAGTAATACATGCCTTAAAAATGTGGCGACACTACATAATGGGCAGAAAATTTCAACTATTGATGGATAATAGCGGTGTGAAATGTCTATTTAGCCAACCAAATCTTAATGCGAGGCAAGAAATATGGCTAGCCTTCTTGAGCGAATTCGACTTCGAGGTCAGACATATCAAGGGTAAGGAAAATAAGGTAGAAGATGCTTTTAGCAGAAGAGTCCATGGGTTATTTGAGATAAATATCAGCAGGGAAGAAAGTTATATGGAACAAAGAATAAAGATGACAGGTATTAACAACAAAAATTACACTAAGATAATGGCAGAATTACAAAACAGTACCGCAAACTCAGATAAACCAGATCTAATTATCAATAAGAAGGGACTATTACGATTTAAAAATAGACTTTACATACCAGATTCAGTAGAGATAATGTTAATAGTATTGGTTGATGTGCATAAGAAACTATATTTTGGCCATCCAGGATACCAGAAAATGATAACAGCACTTAGAAAACTATTTTACTCGCCTAATATGAAGAGAAAAATAGAAGATTACATGGCTAGGTGCAAAGATTGTCAATAGGTTAAGGTCGAACACCAGCATCCATCCGGCCTATTACAACCATACCAATACTAGAATGGAAATGGGAGACCATATCACTGGAATTTATAACAGGTTTGCCTAAAACTCAGAAACAAAAGGATTCTATTATGGTGGTAATCGAAAAACTTAGTAAGTTTGCACACTTTATTCCTGTAAATTCTACTTTTAAAGCTATAAACATTGTTGAAATATTTATGAAAGAAATTTTTAGACTGCATGGTATTCCTAAATTGGTGATTTCTGATAGAGACGTAAAATTCACATCCGTATTTTGGAAGGAATTGTTTGCAGGGATAAATCCTAATTTGAATTTCAGTATGAGTTATCACCCACAAACGGATGGACAGATCGAAAGGAAAAAACAAATTGTAGAGGATATGCTCCGCGTGTACATAAGAACAAAACCAAACAAGTTGGAAGACTATCTACACATGGTAGAATTTGCAAATAACAATGGGTACCAAACTTCGGCTATGTTAAGCCCTTTTGAGTTAATGTATGGCAAGAAGTGTACGACTCCGATTAGCTAGGATAACCCAGTTGACAAACTCATGGTTGGACCAAATATGATCCAAGAAATGGATAATATGGTAAGGAAGATACAAAAGAACTTAAAAGAAGCACGGGAAAGATAGAAGAGCTATGCAGATCAGAAAAGAAGACACTTGGAATTTCAAGTGGGAGACCATGTTTATTTGAAGGTCAAAGCCTGGAAAAGTGTAATGGTTGGATTTACATTTTACATCAATTTATTTTGATAAACTAACTAATTTCATAACACAGTAATGAAATAACAGTAACTTCCGTAACATTCAAGAATTTTTACTAATTTAACTCATTCGTATGCAATTTCGTCAATATAATAAGATTTAATAACAAATTAATTCAAAACAATGCATAATTCTTACCTGAACCTGATGCTACTATTTGTTCGTCGCTTGCCTCCTTCCCGCTCCTTTAGAACACTACCCAAAACCGACCTCCCTGCCAACTAGTTAGCTCCTATCCCTAGGATATCAACAGATATCCTAGCCCTCCGTGCCCAAAACCCCCAGCAACCCCCGGTGCACTGTGTAA
>SNQJ01S0027718.1:89745-107262 GCA_010110895.2 Picea sitchensis
ACTTAAATTAATCATAATCAAGAATAACTAATTAATAACAAATAATTAGTTAAGGTTATTTTAATAAATAAATATAGTTTAGCTAATCTTTTAGGATTACATTATTAAATTAATTATAATTTATAATCAAGGGTCGTTACAAAAAGTTCATTGAAATTAGGAAACTGTGTCAAGATGGCACCCAATTTTTGTGGGCCCTTCGAGATACTATCTCGAATTGGACCCATAGCATACCAACTTGCACTTCCAACTAATCTAAGGATTCATAATGTATTTCATGTTTCTTTGTTGAAAAAGTATGTGCATGACCGTACTCATATGATTGATTAGAAATTAGTGCAGGTGGAACCAGAAGGAGAGTTCCAGGTGGAACCCATGCGTATTCTAGAATGAAGAGAAATAACACTTCGAAACAGAGTCGTCGCTCAAGTAAAGGTGCAATGGAAGCACTTTAGTCCTGAGGAGGCCACTTGGGAGTTGAAGGGAGATTTGCGGAAATATCATCCAATCATGTTCCAAGAAAGGAACGAACACTGAGGACAGTGTTTTATTGAAGGGGGAAAGGATGTGACATCCCCCAATATAAAGTATTTTGAAATTTAAAATTTGTTGGAAAAATATTCCATTTTTAGTAAATTCAAATTTGGAATTTTTTTGCCATTTATGGAAATTCTGAATTTTAAATTTTATAATTGTAATTAATTATTATGACTGTTGGGCAGAGATCTCATTTGACCCAACTAACTATTTGACTATGACACTTGTCTGAAAACATAATATTTTATATTGATTGTAGGAGGATAAATGGAACAACCATGTTAAAATCAGCTGACCGTGACTCCATGAGTGGGGAACATGTTGAAACTACCTCTGGGTTGATTGTTACAAGTGGAAAATTAGATATTTGGCCATTGGCAACCCCTGAAAATCAAGGATTTAGAAAGCTGCAAAAATTCCCAAGGGGGGGAAGAAAGACCTAGGCAAAAGGATTGTTTTGTTAAATAGCATATGTGAAGAGGCAGGACATTGCCTAGTATGTTGGGGAAAGAGACGACGGGTTTTCTTGCTATTATGAACACTATTGATTTAGTGTGAGGCAAGAGGAATCTGTCAGCACTGAAGATATTACTGAGGAGTTTTCCAAGTTTTCCCTCATGGACTCATGGTCAAGCTAGGGGGTGAATCGGGGAAGTGATTTGGCTGCCTTGTTCTACGGTTGGGAGGAATGTGGTTGTTCCCTGTGTATTCAGTGTTTTGGTTCAAATATGTTCATCTACCCTTTTTTGTTTACATATCTCTTGTTTTTACGTGGTTGTCAATATGCAACGATATATTACTGGGTGAATGATTTCTACTGAAATTTCCTTTAGACAAGAGTTGTGATTTAAATGATTGAAAGAGTAGAATTAGCATAATGTTGTGCACATTACTGACTGATAAATTCTAACAGTAAATCACTATACATATATATAGAGAGCTATATGTAAATGGTTATGTATATACGTAATTATAAGTGGAAATATGTACAGATGTTAATGGAAAATTAAATTGAATTCCCTACAGTAGGAATGGTAATATATACCTATATACGCGCACATATTAGATAGTTAATATACCAACTGTTCTAGCGACATATAGAACCAATTGTGCAAAAAAGTATAATTAAAATGACCTCATATATAGGAAGCTCTTTGGATTTAATTAACAGAGATGTATCTATAAATTATACATGCAGATCTTACTACTTTGACAATCTCAGAGCCTCCTTAATTATCCTCTGTATAGATTCCCTAAGTTGATAGTAATGACTTAGAAAATGTTGAAGGATAGACAAAAACGAAATGACTATATATTTACATATTTTTGTAATAAGCCATACAGAGTAATAACATTATTATAGAATCGATGCATGACAAGAATAAGCATTCATATAGGATTGTGTACATTTTGATATATAATTATATATACTTAATACTTGTACAACAGTCTGATATTCTAGCGTTCTTTTCGTTGAGATTCGATTTAAAAAGGATGTGGGTCTTTGGAAATATACAATTCCATGCAATGCATGACTACAAGTTCAGACTATATGGACAACAGACATCGAAATTCAGTAGAGGACAATAGTCTATCTAAGTCTTAGCGAAATTTCTGGAATACATAATGACCGAAGATAAAATAGAATGTAAAATCGAAATAAGACCCAAGGAAAGAATTGAGTCTGAATAATTGTCTATGAAGGCTTGTTGAATTCCATTTTAGAATCATTCATTTACAGATCCATTGCTCGGCAAGAATGAATGTTCGTATTGCCATCCCAAAGAAAATAAATAGAATATGCAACTCTTAAACTATAATCATATTCTAAATCTTGTGAATCAGTAAGATCTCTATCACCACGATGTTAACCCCTGGTTTAGAATCGTATCATTTCATAGAAAAACCAGGGTGTGCATTTGAGAGCTACGAATTGAAACCCGAATACCTTTTTCACCTTTTACGGGAGCCGACATCCGGAGTTGTACACAATTGAATTCCCTACAAGGAATTTCAAAATTTACATTAGTATTATATAACCAAAAATAAGATGGATAAAATTTTCAACACAAGGATGAAGAATAGAAAGAGTTTGAGTCAGAATGGTACTTAACTCATGACTGGAGATCATGTGTCCTTTCCCTTATTGTGTTTTGGTCTGATAGAGGTCCCAGGCTGAGGGGAGGATGGTTCTAGGTTCTCCCGATGGGTACCCTCGCAACAACAGGGCCCCATAATTAGCATTGGCACCAATGATGGATAAATCCATTGCTTTATGAAATGAAATAATATAAACAGTACTAAAACTTGAATTACGAATTGCATAAGACGGGTCGTGCGAATAGGACAAAGGCATGGTGAAAACATTACACACAGGACAAATGTTATACACTATTGTTGGGGTTAAATCCTACCCTAAATCTGACGGTCCGTATTAAAGAGGGTATTTATAAATCAACGTTAAATACAAAGATTAACCTTCTTACTAATTTTTTTCCTGATTCCTAATGGCCTATAATATCTGCAACCAATGATAACAATAGTGGGAGGCATTCTCAATCAAGGAAGTTTCATAAGCCCCAGTATGATATGTCATGGGGCATTTTCTAATGGAACCGTTCGAAAACCACTGAAGTCACAAAATTTGTTTGTGTCGGGCTGGAATGCATAGCCATCAAGGAAACATTTTATTCGTAAGGACCATAAGAGAGTCTCTTGGAAATTCAGAAGAGTGGACCCATACTTACAACCAGAAAGAAAGAAATACAACACAAATTGTAATACACAGTAGGAAACATTCAACTTCATATTAAAAAACCCATGTGGCTTCACAACAGTGCAACAACAAACCTCGATACATATCAACGGAGAAACTGTAGAGTTTGTAATGAAACGGAAAAAATCCCTAAGGGTAAAAATTCTTGCAAAAGACCTTGGAGGTGCGAATCCTTCAAAATCGAGGAAACAAGGAGGCAGGACATTGAATCCCTTTCAGAAATATTGAGGACAAACAGATAGAACAATCTATCTACCCGGTAGTACATTGGCTATTATTTTCTATGGTTGGGTGGAACTTGGTTGTTCCATTTGTTGTCCTAGCACTTTGTTCAGATATATACCTCTACTTATTGTTCTGTTGAATTGTTTAATTTTTTTTAGCTGGTGGAATAAAATGAATTGTAGTATTAGTCTGTATAGTTTGATTTTATTCTTTTAGTAAAGTAAGAAATCTACTGTGTGGGTGGACTGTAAATAAGTTGAGTTATGTAAATATATGCATGTATATAATGTGCAATCAAGTCAAATTATGTAGAGTTAATTCTTGGAATCATAAATGTTACCATATAATTATAGATAGTTATAGACATTTAGCTCGGTGATGATTGGCCTATTGTAAAGGCTAAATGAATTCTGAAAGAAAACACAGACAAGATATATATATATATATTAATTATTGTATGTTTATATTGCATATAACTGTATAAAATATCTAATGTATTCACACACAGAAGGTAGTGTGTCGACCTCTTGATTTACAAGCAATTCAAAATACTTTTTATCAAGAGTTTATTTAAAGGACATAGAAAATTATGGTCCTCTCTATGGTAGAAAATCCAGAAGAAAGATTTCCAATATATATATTTAATGCATGCCATCATACTGTTTAAGTTGGACACCATCTTGTTAACGGTTTTCTCCCTTGTTCAAAATTGTTCGATGTGTTTATTCCATGAAGGATTTAAGATACAATTAACCAGGTTATCTATGGAACCCTGGAACAAAAGTTATCATAATAATAGTACCCTAACACGGCACTTTGTACTGCTATGAATAGAACCTGGAAACTGAGACTTATACACCAAGAGTTGGAACTCGGGTACCTTTCAAGCATGGCGAGCTCGTCGATCCAGTTGAGTAGAGTGAGTAAGTCCTGCAAAAAGAAAGAGTTGAGAATTAGTAAATTAGTGTTAAGGGTAATTAATACCAGAATAAATATTGGAGATTTCAATTACAAGAATAGTACTTAGCTTGAGACTTTGGGCACGAGTGCTTCCCATCGGCGTCGCTGAGAAAACTGCCCATAGGTCCAAGCGGAGGAGTGGAACCAGAAAATTCTGATGGGTGCCCTCGCAAAGTAAACATAGGTCCCATCATTAGTTTGGTAACTGAAAATATTAATTCTAGAATTGTAGATAAGCGAGAAAAACAATGCCAAACCTTTAATACTTTGATAATCTAACCAATTCATACAGATCATACATGTTACACAGAGGCATATAGCGCCCTTTTGATATTACATTTGTTATGTTTTATGCTGAAGGGATGTAACAGTCAAGTTTTTGTTTCGTACATAGAAATATAGGCACATAGAAAATTATAAGTAATTTACTTGAATCAAGTTAGAGCCGAACTATTAAATCAATGGCTCAAAAGATAACAAACAGATGGAACATTATTAAATATGTAAGCTACAATGCATAAACAAAACTGTAAAGTTTTCATAGTATGAAGTATGTCCCATAGAATTTCCCAGTCGGACTGTAGATAGGATGGAGAGTTATTGTTCTCATATTTATCAAACTTACAAACTGATGATAAAGAAAATGCAGTCAAGAATAAAATTATGAACACATAAACCACCTTTTTCCTCTACACTAAAGAAGTTAAATTAGGTAAGTAAATTGAAAAAATTTCCAAAATGGAGAGTATGGTAAATCCTTTAAGACAATTTAAATTACGGAATAATCACACAGTGGAAGTCTTAGGACTATAATATTCTCCACACAGGTTCGAGCAACATAATTCGATCCAATTATTAAAATTACCCAGTGACAAGGAAAATCTTATCGCAGTCACAGGATTGAATTATGACTTTATAACTTCTATTTTCGAAGAATGCAATTTTTCTTACCATGAGTTTAGATACGTAACCTCTTCCAGAGGCAGCTCGAAAGCTCTTTTCAAAACAAAAAGAATAAATATGAAACCTATTCCTACAGAGTTTTCCTTCGACCAACTTAGGAATGACCATAGAGAAGTATTGGACCAAGTGGATTCTTAGATGAGAGGTATGTCGCAAACCCCCTTTTTCTTAATTCAAATATGAGCGATAAAAGTCGAGGTACGATATTGTTGGCAAAAACCCTCACATTTTGGCAAAGATAAATTTTGGTAGAACACACAGAGAATAACTTTACGTTGTCACTTACACAGGACACTTTAGGTATGAAATGTTAGGGTTACTGTAGAAACCCCGAGAATATTTCATCCTCAGGTGTTTCGGCATTCGATGTGCCATGAGTGAACTTCAAAATGAAAAACGTACCAGACTAAATTGTAAGGAGGAGTCTGAAGATAGTTTCTACCAATAAAGGAACTAATAATATGACGGGGCTATCCCTTAACTCAAACAAAATGATCCACCTTGTAAACAACTTACAGAACTTCAATGAAGAGCATGAGTGAAGGGTGGATACTTCATAGGAAAGGCCAATATCATGAGTACCATGAGATGGGTTACAGTCATACAAGACATAGAGAAGGGATGGAATATACCCAGAAAATAAATGATAAGCGAGGCTCAACCCATTAGTTACTGAAAAACTTTCATTAATGATTGCTCTTTTGAACTACCTACTCATAGGATAGCATAATCGTTAGAGTAGAGGTGAGATTACTCGGTAAAGGAGAAGAACCAGACGAGAGCGTATCCATATTCTTGTTGTACACAGAACAAAATCCTTTCTAGTCACCTTCCTTTTTTTATGCACATAGAAAACCTTGCAGAGGTTAACGTGGGGAGGTTTTACAAAACTGCATAGGAGCCAAACGAAGTTTGAGACTTAGTTACCAAGGACCTCTCACATCAGAGTAATGGCGAGGGAAGGTGTGGGTACAATGGACATGTGAATAGATGTGCTTGGCACATACACATTGGTCATAAACAACCTAGGATCAGATCTATTGTAGAACCCTAATAAATTTCTGAGCCAGAGATGTTATGACAATTACGGACCAGTTTGTTTTCGCATTTAACCAAGCCATAAAGACTGTTAGTACAAATCCCTGTCTTTTAGTTGGGATGAGGGATTTTTGGACAAAAGGAATGGAGTCGGACTCAATAGGACATCGGGTCTAATTTTGACTTGTCATGCCAGGTGGGATGCCGACCCTCAGCGCTAAACCTTGACATCCCAATCAACCCTATTATATATATAACTAACGTGTGAGTCAAGTTCCCTCTAACTACCAGGTTAAAGGTTTTAACGAAAATAAAACTGCAAAGACTGTCCACTTAAATAACAGTTAGAACCTGTTGTTAGTAATGGCATAAGGGTAGAGAAAAAACTCATATATGTTTCATAACCGATAACATGGAAAACTCTAAGTAAAACCTATGTTAACATAATTAATGAATTCAGAAATACACTACCTTGCCCAACTATAGACCTAGGAAATACATTTATTTACTCATACAAGACAATGGTAAGGAGTGTATGTCCACTAGTATTTTCAACAACTATTATACATGGGTTTTAAAGTATAGATAAGAAAAGAATACTTTTGTAAGGGAATGTGGTATGGAAAGTTAGTGGTACTCCTTCATTGGATGTGAAGTGGAGGGTATTAGGATTTGGTTAAAAGTGGAATCCATGTTTAGGATAGATTTCCTATAGACTGGTGGAGATAACAAAATCACAGTTCTTTCATGAATAGATAAATCTCTCGTCGGTTGAGAAAACTATTGCGATATGCACCGAATTAATTTAATAAGATTGACTTCGCGAGAAGGTCAACAACTTGTTATTAGAAATTACAGGTTTAAAAAAATTTAATATATCAGATTAAAGAAGTATTAATGCACCTATCAATTTTTTTTTATTTGGGTAAATTTGGGGTACATTACATATGGTATCAGAGCAAAGGTTGCAACACTTGGACCTTAAACAGGGCCAAAAATGTGTGTTTAGCACATGATTTTTGTTTAATAAAAAACTAAAAAAAATGCTTACTGTTACAAACACAAAAAAATTATTCTGTTGTGATAATGGAAACATAGAATGAAGAGGAGATCAGACTTGAGGAGAATCCCGAGCAAGGACCTCCTGGAGGGCCTAGGTAGAATAGTGAAGGAAGTTCTGCCAACCAGGTTCTGGAAACTATGAGAAACCTTATTGTGGAGCTGCAAGTTTTCAAAGAAGACAATGAGTAACTAAAAAAAATCACAACAAGAACAACAGGAAATAAATGAATTATTGTTGTGTAGCATAGTAACAAAGAAGATCCCAAAAGACAATAACAAAGAAGAAGAGGTTAGCAAAAGATCCTCCAAAAATTATGGTCCCAAAGAAGAAAAAGGGGACAACTCTTCTGAAGGCACACCATCAACAGAAGATAAAACAACCACAAGAAGAAAGAGGAAATAGGTGGACCACCTGGAAGGAGAGTTTAATAAAATCAAACCGTCCACCTTTGACAGGGAATCCAGGATAGGGGAGAAGGCTGGAGCATGGTTACTAGACATAAAAAAAAAATTCCCAGATCTACAATTATTCCAGCAACATGAAGGTAAGAATGGCCATCTATAAGATGAAAGGAAAAGAAATTATATGGTGGCAGGACCTAAAGTTACCCAAGGGCCTAAAGGAAAAACAGATGGAGTGGTCAGATTTCAAGAAATATTTACAATGTTTGTCTGAAAGTTACTATGAAAGAAATACGAAAGAGTTTTATGAGCTACGACTCAGTCAAATGACTATGGATGACCTGATAAACAAATTCCTGGAATCATTAAGGTTATTGTCTTATATCCAGGAGGACAAGGTAAAACTCCAGTGGTTCCTAAGTTGCTTACCACGGTCCTATAAGGACAGAATCGAGTTCGAAAACCCCAAGACCTTAAGAGAAGTTCTTAAAAAGGCCTGAATGTGTTACGATCAATACAAACAACGGTTTGAACTTCCCAAGGCTTGTAAAGACAAGAAACAAGATAGAATGAACCAACGGAAGAAGGGAAATCAACCATCCCCTTTCTAGAATGTAGCAAAGAATTTCCCAAGGAAATATTTTCACTCCAATAACTAGAACACCCAAGGGGGAGGTAAATCAGTTAATATGGGAACCAAGAAGTTTGGGGACAGCCCTAGGAACCGTTAAAATGATGGGAATTTGGAGAAACTCACTTAAGGAGGAATTGCCCACGTCTAACTTCTGCAACCAGGACCATAGTTCACAACCTGCAAGAGGCCTCTACAATGGGATATGTGGGCAGAAGCGTACACATGATCAATGCAGTCATGGATGGCTGACAATCTGATCACCAGTCCACTATAATGTAAGTTGAAGGTAAAGTTAACAATAATCATGTTTTTGTTTTAATTGATCCAGGAGCTACCTTGATTTATGTTGCTCCTAGTGTAGTGGATTCAAATAAACTTAAGAAAGTAAGGCATACAAAGTCTTGGATAGTACAACTAGCAACAGGAACAAAAAGAAAGGTAACATCATTCATTTCTGATTGTGAGTTCAGTTTAGATGCTCAAAACACAAAGATAAATTTGAATAGTTTACCGTTAGGGTCTTACGATATAATTATTGGAATGGATTGGTTAGAGAGGAATAAAGAAGTTTTGGATTTTTATGAAAAATCACTCACTTACAAAGACAAAGACAACATTGTTAGGACAATACAAGGCATACAAAAACCAGTCTCAGTTAGGCATATTTTAGCAATTCAATTTAAGAAATGCATGAGTAAAGGTTGTCATATTTATGTTATCCATGTGAAAAATCTATTGGAAAAAGAAAATAAACCTAGCTTAGAAGATTTTGTCATCTTACATGATTTTAGAGATTTCTTTGTTGATGAAATACCTAAACTTCCCCCAAGAAGAGAGATAGACTTCTTTATCAATCTATTTCCTGGTTCAACCCTTATATCTAAGGCACCCTACAGGATGAGTTTACTCGAGTTAACAGAGTTAAAAATTCAACTACAAGAACTGTTGGATAAGGAATACATCAAACCAAGTGTCTCACTGTGGGGAGCACCAGTCCTTTTTGTTAAAAATAAAGATGGAACTCTAAGTTTATGCATTGATTATAGACAGCTAAACAAAATGACTATTAAGAACAAATATCGCCTATCGAGAATCAATGATCTGTTTGATCAAGTGGGAGGGGAAAAGATTTTTTCTAAGTTGGATTTAAGATCTAGTTATCACCAGGTCAGAATAAAGGATGAAGACATAAGTAAAGCATCGATCAAAATGAGATATGGACATTATGAATTTGTTGTTATACCATTTGGTCTCATTAACGCACCAACAATGTTTATGTGTTTAATGAACAACATTTTTAATCAGTATCTCGATAAGTTTGTTTTGGTATTTATTGATGATATTCTAGTATATTCGAAAAGAGAATAAGAACAAGAACATCTAACGATAGTATTGCAAACTTTAAGAAAACACAAGGTGTATGCATAATTTGACAAATGTGACTTTTATCAAAATAAAATACAGTACCTATGACATGTAATATCTGAAGAAGGTATTGCAATTGACCCAAAGAAGATAAGATCCATCATGGAATGGCCTATCCCCAAGGATGTAGCAAATATCCATTCATTCATGGGAATCACCAGGTACTACCACAGATTTATAGAAGGATTCTCTAATATTGGATATCCTATAACATCCCTACAGAAAAAGGGAACCAAGTTTAATTGGTCACAGAATTGTCAGGATAGTTTTAATAAGTTAAAAGAACTGTTAACAACCGCACCCATTTTAAGGGTAGCAGACCCGGATAATGACTTCACAATCTGTGTGGATGCGAGCAAAGAAGGTTTGGGAGGCTTCCTAACCCAAGAAGGGCACGTTATTTTCTACGAATCTCGGAAACTAAAAGAACATGAACGAAACTACGTCACTCATGACTTGGAATTAGCAGTTGTCATCCATGCATTAAAAATGCGGTGAAATTATATAATGGGCAAAAAATTATGTTGCTAATTGATAATAATGGTATGAAATTCTTGTTTAGTCAACCAGATCTTAATGCAAGGAAAGCAATATGGCTAGACTTCTTGAGAGAATTTGATTTCTAGGTAAGACACATCAAGGGTAAGGAAAACAAAGTGGCAGATGCTTTAAGTAGAATAATTCATGGGTTGTTTGAGATAAGCATTAGCAGGGCAGAAAGAAACATTGAGCAAAGGATAAAGGCTGCAAGTAATAATGATGAAAAATACATTAAAACAGTGGCAGAATTACAAAATAATGCAGAAAATTTAGACAGAACAGATCTGAGTTTAGACAGAAATGGTCTATTAAGATTCAAAAACAGGTTGTACATACTAGATTCTGCTGAATTAAAATTAACAGTTTTGGACGAAGTACACAAGAAGCCATATTTTGGTCATACGGGATACCAGAAAATGGTAACAACATTAAGGAAGTTATTTTATTGGTCTAATATGAAAGGCAAGATAGCAGAGTACTTTTCTAAGTGCCTATATTGTCAACAGGTGAAGGATGAACACCAGCACCCGGCTGGCCTGTTGCATCCTCTACCTGTACCGGAATGGAAATGGGAGACTATATCACTGGATTTTATCACAGGTTTTCCTAAAACTCAAAAAAAAAAATGATTCAATTATGGTATTAATTGATAATCTTAACAAGTCTGCACATTTTATTCCTATAAAATCTACTTATAAATCTATTATCGCTGAAATATTTATGAAGGAAATTTTTAGACTGCATGGTATTCCTAAAATGGAGATTTCAAATAGAGACGTAAAATTTACATCTATGTTTTGGAAAGAATTATTTGCAGGGTTTAATACTAACTTGAATTTCAGCACAAGCTACCATCCACAAACGGATGGGTAGATTGAACGAACCAACCAAATTGTGGAAGATATTCTATGAATGTACGTAAGGACGAAACCAAGCAAGTAGGAATATCTCCTTCACTTGGTGGAATTTGCATACAATAATGGTTACCAAACATCGGCTAAGATGATCCCTTGGAAGTACTATATGGCAGAAAGTGTACAACTCCGATTAGCTGGGATAAACTAGTTGACAAACTCATAGTGGGACCAGAAATGCTCCAGGAAATGGAGAACATGGTAAGACAAGTACAGCAGAATTTAAAAGAGGCACACGACAAACAAAAAAGTTACGTCGAACTGAAAATAAGACAATGAGAATTTCAAGTGGGAGACTACGTGTACTTAAAAGTCAAAGCAAGAAGAAGTTCATTAAATCTAGGAAATTGTTCAAAGTTGGCACCCAGGTTTTGTGGCCCCTTTGAGATCTTAGCTCGAATTGGACCCATGGAGTATCAACTTGCACTTCCCACAAATCTGAGAATTCATAATGTATTTCATGTTTCTTTGTCAAAACATTATGTTCATGATTCTACTCACATGATCGATTGGAACATGGTGCAAGTGGAACCAAAAGGCTAGTTCCAAGAGGAACCTCTGCACATTCTAGATAGGAGAGAAAAAGCACTACGGAACAGAGCCATCACCCAGGTAAAAGTGCAATGGAAGCACTTTAGTCTTGAGGAGGCCACTTGGGAATTGGAGGAAGATTTGCTGAAATATTATCCAACCCTGTTCTGAGGAAGGAATGAACACTGAGGACAGTGTTGTACTAAAGGGGGAAAGGATGTAACATCCCCAAAAATAAATTGTTATTAAATTTTCTATGCACTTAGGAATTATTTTCTTTTTTGGCAAATTCGAATTTGCAAAATTATTTCCATTTATGGAAATTACGAATTTGGAATTTGGTTAATTGAAATTAATTATTGTGACCGTTCGGTAAATATTTGATTTTCCGAACCAAATCTTTGACTATGACACTTGTAAGAGACAAATATTTTTTATATTTATTGTTGAGGGAAAAATGGAACAGCCATGTTGAAATCAGCTGACCATGACTCCATGAGTGGGGAACAGAACTACCTCAGGGCTGAATTTTACAAGTGGAAAATCAGGAATTTGTCCATTGACAGCCCATGAAAATCAGGGATTTGTAAAGCTGTGAAAATTCCCAAGGGGAAAATACCTAGGCACTGGATGCTTTTGCATATAAAGAATATGGGAGGAGGCAAGACGTTGCCTAGTATGTTGGGGGAAAAGGATGTCACTTGATGTTATGCGCACTATTTTGTGAGTGTAAGGAAAGGAGATTTTTTTATCTGAAGGAGGATTATAGCGAAGAGGAGCTTCGAGGTTCTCCCTCATGGATTCATGGTCAGGATAGGGGGTGAACGAAGAAAGTAGATTGGTTGTTTTGTTCTATGGTTGGGTGGAACTTGGTTGTTCTATTTGTTGTCCCAGCACTTTGTTTAGATATGAAACTCTACTTCTTGTTCTATTGAATTGTTTACTTTTTTTTATTTGGTAGAATAAAATGAATTGTAGGATCAGTCTGTACAGTTTGATTTTATTCTTTTAGTAAAGTAAGCAAGCTACTGTGTGGCTGGACTGTAAATAAGTTGAGTTATGTAAATATATCCATACATAGAATGTTCAATCAAGTTAAATGATGTAGAGTTAATGCTTGGAATCATAAATGTTCCCATATACTTATAGATAGGTATACATTTAGCTCAAGGGTTATTGGCCTATTGTAAAGGCTAAATGAATTCTGAAAGAAAACACTGACAAGAGATAAATATATATATATAGTTGTATGTTTAAATTGCATAGAACTATATAGAATATCTAATGTATTCAGACACAGAAGGCAGTGTGTCGAACTATTGAGTTACATGTAATTCAAAATACTTTTTATCAACAGTTTATTTAAAGGACATAGAAAATTATATTCCTCTCTATGGTAGAAAATCCAAAAGAAAAAATTTCGATATATATATTTAATGCATGCCATCATATTGTTTAAGTTGGAGACCATATTGTTAAGGTTTTTCTCCCCTGTTCAAATCTATTTGATCTGTTTATTCCATGAAGGATTTAAGATACAATTAACCAGGTTATCTATGGAACCCTCGAACAAAATCTATCATAATAATAGTACCCTAAAACAACACACTGTATCGCTATGAACAAAACTTGGAAACTGATACTTAAACGCCGAGAGTCAGAACTTGAGTACCTTTTGAGTGCGGCAAGCTCGTGGATCTAGTTGAGTAGAGTGAGTAAGTCCTGCAAAAAGAAAGAGTTGAGAATTAGTAAATCAGTGCTAAGGGTAATTAATGCCAGAATAAAGATTGAATATTTCAATTACAAGAACATTACTTATCTTGATACTTTGGGCGTGAGTGCTTCCCATCGGCGTTACTAAGAAAACTTCCCATAGGTCCGAGGGGAGGAGTGGAACCATAAAATTCTGATGGGTACCCTTGCAAAGTAAATAGGGGTCCCATCATTAGTTTGTTAACCGAAAGTCTTAATTCTGGAATTGTACATAACCGAGAAAAACAACGCCAAACCTTTAATACTTTGATAATCTAACTAATTCATATAGATCATATATGTTACACAGAGGCGTCTAACGCCCTTCTGATATTACATTTGTTATGTTTTATGCTGAAGGGATGTAACAGTCAAGTTTTTGTTTCGAACACAGAAATATAGGCACATAGAAAATTATACGTAATTTACTTGAATCAAGTTAAATCCGAACTATTAAATTAATGGCTCAAAATATAACAAACAGATGGAACAATATTAAATATGTAAGCTAAAATGTATAAACAGAACTGTAAAGTTTGCACAGTATGGAGTATGTCCTACAAAATTGCCTAGTCGGACTGTAGATAGGATGGAGAGTTATTGTTCTCATATTTATCAAACTTACAAACTTATGATAAATAAAATGCAGTCAAGAACAAAATTCTGGACACATAAACCACATTTTTCCTCTACTCTAAAGAAGTTAAATTAGGTAATTAAATTCCAAAAATTTCCAGAATGGAGAGTATGGTAAATCCTTTAAGACAGTTTAAATTATGGAATAATCACACAGTGGAAGTATTAGGACTATAATATTCTTCACATAGGTTCAAGAAAGATAATTCGATGTAGTTATTAAAATTACCCAGCGACAAGGAAAATCTTATCACAGTCATGGGATTGAATTATGAATTTATAACTTCTATTGTCAAAGAATACAATTTTCTTATCGTGAGTTCAGATACGTAACCTCTTCGTGAGTCAACTTGAAAGCTCTTTTCAAAACAGAAATAATAAATATGGAACCTATTCCTACAGATTTTTCCTTCGACCAACTTAGGAATGATCATAGAGAAATATTGGACCAAGTGGATTCTTAGACGAGAGGTATGTCGTGAACCCCCTTTTTTTATTCAAAGATAAGAGATAAAAGTCGAGGTCTGATCTTGCTGGAAAAAACCCTCGCATTTTGGCAAAGATAAATTTTGGTAGAACACACAGAGAATAAGTATATGTTGTCACTCACACAAGACACTTTAGGTATGAAATGTTAGGGTTACTGTAGAAACCCCGAGCAGATTTCATCCTCGGGTGTTTTGTCATTCGATGTGTTGTGAGTGAACTTCAAAATGAAAATCATACCACACTAAACTGTAAGGAGGAGTTTGAGGATAGCTACTACCAACAAAGGAGCTAATAATACGATAGGGTTATCCATGAACTCAAACAAACTGAACTGCTTGGTAAATGACTTACAGAACTTCAATGAAGAGAACGAGTGAAGGGTGGTTACTTCATAGGAAAGGCCAGTATTTTGACCGTCGTGAGATGGGTTACATTCATACAACACACAGAGCAGGGATGGAATATACCCAGAAAATAAATGATAAGAAAGACTCAACCCATTACTTACTAAAAAAAATTCATTAACGACTGCTCTTTTGAACTACCTACTTATAGGATAGTATAATTGTTAGAGTAGAGGTGATCTTACCTGGTAAAGGATAAGAACCATATGAATGCATATCCATCTTATTTTTGTACACAGAATAGAAGCCTTTCTAGTCACCTTCTAGTTTTTACACATAGAGAAAACCTTGCAGAGGTTAACTCGGGGAGGTTTTACAAAAATGCATAGGATCCAAAGGAATTTTGAGACTTAGTTACTAGGGACCTCTCGCATTAGAGTAATTACTAGGGAAGGTGTGGGTATAATGGCCATGTGAATAACACGCGTGGCACATCCACATTGGTCACGAACAAACTAGGATTAGTATTGTTGCAGAACCCTAATAACTTTATGAGCCAGAGACGTTATGACAATTACAGACCAGTCTATTTTGGCATTTAACCAAGCCATAAAGACTATTAATACAAATCCTTGTCTTTTAGTCGGGATGAGGTATTGATAGACAAAAGGAATGGGGTCAGACTCGATAGGAAATTGGGTCTAATGTTGACTTGTCATGCCAGGTGGGATTCCGAACCTCAACGGTAAACCTCGACATCCCAATCAACCATGTTATATATATAACTGACATGTGATTCAAGTTCCCTCTAACTACCAAGAACAACCACTTAAATAATAGTTAGAATGTGTTTTTAGTAATGGCACAAGGGTCGATAACAAACCCATATACTTTTCATAACCGATAACATGGAAAACTCTAAGTAAAACATATGTTAACATAATTAACAAATTCAGAAATACACTACCTTGCCCGATTATAGACCAAGGAAATACATTTATTTACTCATAGAAGACTGGTAAGGAGTGTATGTCCACCAGTATTTTCAACGAGTATTATGCATGGGTTTTAAAGTATAGATAAGAAAATAATAGTTTTGTAAGGGAATTTGGTATGGAAAGTTAGTGTGACTCCTTCATTGGAAATGAAGTGGAGGGTATTAGGATTTGGTTAAAAGTGGAATCCATGTTTAGGATAGATTTCCTATATACTCGTGGAGATAGCCAAATCATAGTTCTTTCATGGATAGATAAATCTCTCATCAGTTGAGACAACTATTGTGATATGCACCGAATTAATTTAATAAGATTGACTTCGCGAGAAGGTCAACAACTTATTATTAGCAATTACAGGTTTAAAACGATTAAATATATCAAAGTAAAAAAGTACTAATGCATCTATCATTTTTTTTTATTTGGGTAAATTTGGGGGACATTACAAATAGGTATTGATTGCTAATCTGGGTAGGGTGAAGGAGGACGAGGAATAGTTTTTTCCTTCTCATCTATGTGAGGTGAAGGAGGAAGAGGAGGAGGAGGAATAGGTGTTGTCTTATCATGATTTGGGTGAGGTGAAGGAGGAGGAGGAGGATTTGGATAAGGATCGCAATGACCCTCAACAATCGATGGGGTATTGGATGAAGGAGTATTGGAAGAAGAGTGTGTATCATAGGGATTCCTCCTCACTGCTAGTATCATGGTAGCTCCAATGATATGATGCATAAGAGGAATCATATCACACGACATATCCCTCCAAATATCCAAGAGCATAGGATCTTGCATGATTTCTCACATTATCATACGGCAGATTCCCACCTCAGCCAAAAATGCATAGAGTCCGTTGCCCAACTCCAACTTGAATCTAGTATCTAGACTATGACACATGTCTTCGGGTATTTTCACTTGAGGATCCTGACTAATCACGGCCTTAGGCATCATCTCCTCATCATCATCTTGTGGGGTAGGAAGAACTTCCCCAATGAATATTCCAATATCTACAAAATATATAGTACACAATAATAATTACACAGTTTCATTAAACAATTTAATAAAACAAGTTAAAAAACATGCTAGAATTAATTTTATTCTAATTAAGAAAATAAAATGAAACTGGATTAATTTAAACAAAACACTAATATTACCTCTAGCCTCTAATTACACTAATTACACTAATATTACCTCTCTCTCTCCAACTCCCTATGCACCTCTCACTCTCTCTCCCCCTCTCTCTCCTTCTCTCCCTCCCTCCCTCCCTCTCTCTCTCCTACATTTACCCTTGTCTCACCCTCAC
>SNQJ01S0027718.1:110750-123934 GCA_010110895.2 Picea sitchensis
AGGGAAGAATGTGGAGAGAAGACGAAGAGAGTGAGTTTGGTAGAGAGATATTAGGAGGGAAACAATGGAGGAGAGAGGGGGGGGAGGGACACGAGGAGAGAGAGTAAGAGGGGGAAGAGAGAGGGGGGGTAGAGAGTGAGTGAGGGATAGGGAGAGTGAGGTCGGATAGAAAGAGAGGAATATAGATGGAGGGAGGGAGAAGGGAGAAGAGGAGGGAGGGAGAGAGAGAGAGAAATAATTGTTTGTGTTAACAGGAACACACGCACGTTTTAGGAACACGCACACACTTTAGGAAAATGTGTGTGTTCCTAAAGAAAGTGCGAGTTATTTGAATTTCAATTTTTTTCTGGCGAGAGTGACAACTCTAACATATGTTTTTGTTGAGTCAGTTTCATTGAATTTAGGTTCAGGATGGCAAACCTAATGGTTCGGTATGCAAATACATAAAAACCTCCATATTTTTGTCATTGACATTATTTTTATATAGGATACACAATTCATTTATTGACGAAACTATAGATACAGATAGAGTTGGTTGTGTAGATTCCAAATAAGATTTTTTTTTTTTTAAATTAATAATGATTAATAATTTTAATCTATTTTTGTCTTGATGTATATCAAAATCCTATAATACATACATCTCTTATTTATGCTATAATGTTTTATTTTATTAACCATTTATCAAATGAGTTATATGAGGAACTAGAGGAGATTGATACCTACAATCTAAAAAAAAGGAATTGTGTTTTGATCATGTTAAGACCTTCTTAACCTTCACGAACAAAAGATGTTGTAATTTCAAGGATATTTTGACTTTGATAATTTTAAAAATATATAAAATTAATATTATAAATTTCCAAAAATTACACAGCGCAAGAAAAATGGGTTCTATACAAGTATAAACATTTTTGGAATGAAATTCCAGTGTTAAGGTACTCAACACCTGCACAAACAAAAACATATACCTTATATTTTGTTGGAAAAATAAGATATCATTCTTAGAAAAAAATAAATTTGACATAGTTATTGATAGTTTCTATGAATAAAAGTTGTATATTTGGAAATATAATTCAATTTAATATGTTTCTTATTCTTACACCATATTCAAATTCATTGTAAAAGTACCTTGAATAATCCCTCCAAGTTGACAGATTGTTGCTTTTCCAAGTTTTCATTGTCACTAACGCGTCATGAGAGACCATCATTACCTTGCACTCACCCGCATATCCTCCTGAGTGGGATGGTACCACTAATTAGTACCGACATGGAATGTCTGTCGATGGACATCCCATCGATGGATCAGATGCACCAACAACCCGAAGTGCCCATTCAGGGATGTAGCCTTATCATAGTACTTAAGAAGGTATGCATTCCTCAAGTGGACATGGGTCGCTGCAGTAATAGGGAGAGGGTACAAATCCCTCTTCCTCTCCCTTGCCTCCCAATCCTGTATAACATTGTAGAGGTCAACCCTCTGCTCCTGTTGTTTTTTTTGTTCTCTTTACTAACATCTATACATAATTAACATATGAAATACATCAATCTCATACATAAAACATACAGAAATCTAGTAAATGAGAAATTTATTTATAAATACAGAAAATAACTTCTTTCAAAAAATAAGTAAATTTCATCATCTGTGCGCCCAAAAACAGTCAAGCATCCCTCGCAGTGTGTATATTATTGGTGAGAACCGTCGACGATTCTTCCTTGTAACATAACACACCGTATCAATTTTTTTTATATTATTTTATACGGTGCATTGTATAACCTTACCGCACCGATGCATGAAGGTTATCCAACGCACCGCCTAAAATAATAAAACATTAAAAAATTAAAGAACTGTAAAACATTTAAAAAAAAAAAAATGCGGTGTGTATCCTTTTCCCGATATGCACAAGCGCTTTTTAGGAAAGGCGACACACTGCACCACTAAGTTTTTAAATATTGATAATTACGGTACCTAGGCATTTATGCTCTAATTTTTATGGCAGTGCCTTGTGTAAGCCTTAATGCACTGGTGCATACATTTATCAACGCACCACATAAAATAATATATCTAATTTATGTGGTTCGTCTTCTAATGTAACACCCTGGTGTGTTAATGTTAATTAGATGCACATCGAGAAATTATCTATATTATTTTATGTGGTGAGTCGATAAAATTATGCCCCAGTCCATTAATGTTTACAAACGCACGCCATAAAAAAAACTAGCATTGTTTTTCGGTACACCCTGTAAATTTTCAAGGTGCACCATCGGCGGTGCGAGCCAAACAAATTGAATGCACCGTGCATAACCTTTTTGTTTTTTTAACAATGGAAATTTAACAAAATTTTGAATTTTAATCTACTAAAATTTTAAGTTATAATGAAACAAAGAAATTACCTCGACATTTTCTCATCAATGAGGCATGGTTGCCATGTAATCCAAAAAACCAAATTTTCCCACCGTTTGGAAAAATTTGAAATCCATGCACTAAGAAACGGATGAAAGGATTGAAAGCAAGAGAAGCACTGAAGGTAGGGCGTTTCAAAGAGGAAAAATGTGTTTGAGAACTCTACAACACTGAAAATAGTAAAAATGAATTTTTACCGCCGACAATTTTTTTTATTTAACCCTGTTATGGTGCGCTCAATTTTTGAATGCACCGATGCATCTGTATTTACATGGCGCACCAAAGTATATATTTTTTAAAAACAACCTGCCACAATGCGCTATTTTTAAGAGCAACTTGGAGCATTGGTGCATTTGTATTTAAGGAGTGCACTGCAATATAATTTTTTTAAATAACGATACCACGATGTGCCATTTGTTAAAGCATTAGTGCGTCAGTAATTAGAGAGCACACAAAAGTATATTTTTTTGAAATAACCCTACCACGGTGCACCATTTTGTTAGATCAATGGTGCGTAGTATTTAAGGAACGCACTGGAGTATATTTTTTTTTAAATAACCCTACCACGGTGCACCATGGTGCATCAATACTTAAGGAGCACACTGGAGTATATTTTTTTTTAAATAACCCTACCACAGTACACCATGTGTTATAGCACTCGTGCATCAGTATTATAAATGCATTGATGCACTCAGTATTTATAAAAGCATCGTGAAGAAACTTTTGCTAAAACCCCTGGTCGCTAGCCTCCGCTAATGTCTTGCACTATAAACGTATTTTGAGGCTATTTTTATAGGGGCTTCTGCAAAACCCCCCGCTAGAGGGTATTTTCCTTGTAGTCTTCTTAATAAACCTAGTTTGCACTAAAAAAGTCAATCAAGCTCAAGGCTCACCTCTAGACAAACTTACATTTTACATAGCTAGAACAAAAACACATGGCCTAGCGCACACATCATTATCACATGTATCTCGTTAAAAAACTAACAAAAGGAAATTTATATGTTAAAGAAAGAATAACTAATGAAATGGAATTCCTTACAATAAATGCATTTTGGGAACTATAAAATATGCCAAAAACATTGTCATTTATACATGCCATGTGAATTGCAAGATCAAACGTGTGGTTTTCAAACACATATTAATGAAATTATTTTTTATGGTGACATAATAAATAGTAAGATTCTTTTTTTCCAAGAAACACATCCTAATTCTCCACCACAAAATTCAATTAGAATATGACACGTTTTATCCATGGCATCCTTTCTTTCTTAAAAAAAAATGGTACATAGAGGATTGAAATAGTTGTAACAAACACCTTTGTGTATATGTTATTTTGCATCATGTACATATATCATGCTCCATTTGTATGTGTTCAATCAATAACCAACACAATTGCAACAACAAAAATGAAATTAATTCACTAGAACTGTGATATTGTATTTAGAATTAGGTAGAACTAAATTTTTAGTAGATTGCATGTAATCAAAAGGGAAACATAAAATATTAAGAAACGTTGAGCCATGACAAACATTGCTATCGATCATATTCAAGTAAAATTATACCTAATGAAAATTTTCATATCCTTTTGTAATATGCATATTGGAGTCACCATGATGCAATCATTACCTGAATGTGTTTCGCATGAACTTTGCACAAAAAAATATGAACCCCTATCATCCCTTGGCTAACAATGAGAATAACCAACACTTGCATTCGGGTAAGAACCCAACAAAATCATCTCTTGACTTCGCCATGTGCGAATACCTATGTTATTTAAGGTTCTCCCTTTGCTACCACTTTCTCTATTAACCTTTCTCTTATAATTTTGAAATAAAAAGAAACAAGGAAAAATAATCAAAACTATGCAAAATACACGCTCTAAAACAAACTAAACATAATAAATTACTATTTATTCAGATACAAGTTACATGAAGTTAACAATCTTGGATCCATTGAAAAATTCAGTATCATATCGATTCTTATCATTTTCCATCTTGCTCTCAGATACAAGTTACATGAAGTTAACAATCTTGGATCCATTGAAAAATTCAGTATCATATCGATTCTTATCATTTTCCATCTTGCTCTTTTGTTCCTTAAAAAACATGTGTTCAGTAGTTCATATTTGCTCGTATTTCCATTAAGAGTAAGATTCTCATGGTAGCTATCAAAGGAGAAAGTACTAATGCATTTCATGAGGGAGCTAGAGACGTTGCATCTCATAGAAAAACAATCAATTTAAGTCCAACAAACACGTCAAGATGGCACAATGGAGACACCTCGGCTAGCCTTTCTAGAACTAAGATTAACATGTCGTTATGATCAAATTTTGTGTATGAGATACTTTGTTTGTGGGAAAAGGTATCGTGTTAACGAAGGTGTATCTAAGAGTTTCTATAAATTGAAGTACTTCACACAAACAACGTTTTCATACAAGGTAAAATATTGCCAAAATTGGAATACTCCACACAAACAATGTTTTTTTCATGAGGATGATCACACAAAGAACATAATATTAATGATAATAATACAATTTTAAAATAATTTAATTTTAAGTTCATGATCAAGAAAGACACCAAATTGGTGTATGAGACCCCTTGTTTGTGGGACAAAGTATCCTACTAACCAATGTGTATTTAAGCGTTTCTATAAGTTGAAATACTCCACAGAAACAACCTTTTTTTTTCATAAGAGGTAACTTATTGGGAAAATTGGATTACTCCACTCAAGATTGCATTTTTTCATGAGGGTGATGAGAAAAAGAGAATAATATTAAAAATAAATAACAATAATAATATAAATTTAAGATAATTTAATTTTAAGATCACAGCCAAGGGAGACACCAGATTGGTGTATGAGACCCCTTGTTTGTGGGCCAAGGTATCCTGCTAATGGAGGTATATATAAGTGTTTCTATAAATTGAAATACTCCATACAAATAACTTTTTTTTCATACAAGATAAGGTATTGCAAAAATTGGAATACTCCACATAAACAACTTGTTTTTTCATAAGAGGTAACATATTTCCAAAACTGGATACAAGCAACATTTTTTTCATGAATATGATCACACAAAGAATAAATATTAATAAGAAATAATAATAATATAATCTTAAGTTCAGGACCAATCCAGACACCAAATTGGTGTATGAAACCCCTTGTTTGTGGGACAAGGTATTATGCTAATAAAAGTGTATCTAAGCGTTTCTATAAAAAAAAAATTGTAAGCTAAAGAAATTGTATTACCTTCTATCAACAATAATCAAAATACACGACAAAGTCTCTGATGTTGGAGCTACCATTATAGGAAACCATCTCCAGAACCATGTCCAATCTAATAGAATAACTCTGCCCTGTGGGCTACAATAGACATCTCTCCATCATAGATATCTATATCATTTCTATGTTTTCTATGGGCCAGTGCTATATAAGAAAAGGAAGGAAAAACTATGTCTAGAAAGACCTGGAGGTAGAAAAAAAACATGAAGCATGTCTTGATAGTCTCATTATAACGGAGGATTACCATTGTCATTGCACTTGAGAGTGTTGGGATTTGGTGACAACAAATTACCAAGAAGACTTGGATCCTAGTATTTTGCGTTGGTTACAACCAAATAGACCAACTTAGAATATGGATAGTGATTGCATTTATTAATTGGTTTCTTGTGTGAATGTATAAATTTATGTAATCCCAAAGAGGAAAAACCACTGAGTCTGAGTTAGTTGATGTAATCTCCATGCTCTGAATAATAAGACAATCGATGCCTATGCTTGGTGGACGTAGCCCAACATTTGGGTGAACCACGTGAAATCCTTGTGTTCCTTATATATGTGATTGTTAATTATCATTATGAATTGTGTTTTCCGCGTTTGCAATTCTAACAAGTGGTATCAGACCGGAGCTTTGAAGATCCGTGAGGCCATCCGCGGGAGATTTAGAGATCTGTGAGGCCATCCGCGGGAAATTTGGAGATTTGTGAGGCCATTTGCAGGAGTTGAATCTCTATGTATAAAACAAGGACGAGAGAGAGCGTTGGTTAAGTCAGCGTTGGGCGTCAAGGAGTGAGGGAGCGTTGATTAGCCGCCCCTTATGTTTTTCTTCAAATTCCAATTTTCAGCATTGGTTTATTTTGATAGTGGGAGCGTTGTGTTGAGACGTCGATCTCCCAAGTAAAATATTTGCATGGTTTATTTTTGAAAAGTTAAGGTATGGTGAAATTTTTTGGGTTTTTCAAAATTCATTTTTTTTTTAAAGGTGAAAGTCAAGTCACGTGGAGGATGAATGAAGTAAAGGTGGAGGTTTGAATGCGAATTAAAGTAAAGAGCATTTTTAATTAAAAGGATTATTATATTTGGAATTTAAGATAATATTTAAAGGAATACCTTTTATGAGAGGTGGATCTCACGTGGATGATTAGGTATGAAGTGGATATAAAGGGTTTCATGAAATATATAAAAAAAAATATTATTTTAAACTTTTTTGTGGTTATTTTTTAAGGATCCACATTTAATCTTATTTATAATTTTTTCCACATTTAAAAGGATTTTTATAAGCAGTGGGTATTGGGAGATTTTTGTGTTAATGGCTAAGATACAGAGTTCGAAGTTTGAAGTTGAAAAGTTTAGTGGTAAAAACAACTTTGAGCTCTAGAAACTCAAGATGCGATATTTACTGGTGCAACAAGGGTTGCAAAAAGCATTGGCAAGCAAGTCAAAGAAACCAACATCCATGATGGAATGGGAATGGGAAGATCTAGATGTGAAAGATCTTAGTACCATTCGTTTATGTATGGAGGATGGGTTTTTGTTTAATATCGTAGGAGAGGATAAAACATCAAGCTTATAGAGCAAGTTGGAAATTCTATATATGACGAAGTCCTTGACGATCAGGATCTACTTGAAGAGACAGTTGTACAGTTTGCGGATGAAAGAAAGTACAAAAATTGTTGATCATTTAAATACCTTCAATACCCTTATAGTTCAATTGACTAGTATGGAAGTTAAATTTGAAGATGAAGATAAGGCTATTAGACTATTGTGTTTGTTGCCTGAATCTTGGGATAATCTAGTCACTTCTATTAGCTTTATCTTAGCAAATGTTTTAAATTATGACTCTGTTGTAGGAGCTTTGTTGGCTGAGGAGACGAGGAGAAAATCTAGTAAAGAAGCCTCGACTTCAGAGGAGATGTTGGTCAGAGGTCGAACTAAAGAGCAGAATGAGAGAATTTTTTATCGATCTAAGTCAAGACACAAAAAGGGTAAAGAAAAATGTTGGTATTGTGGCAAAACAAGATATCTCAAGAAACATTGTTGGAAGAGAAAAGAATATCAAGAAAACTCTACGAAGGAAGCAAATTTGGCTATAACAAATTCAGGTATGATTGATCAAGTTTTAATTGTTTCTAGTAATTTACAATATCAAGAAGAATGGCAGTTAGATTCAGGTGCTTCCCACCACATGTGCTCACATAGAAATTGGTTCTTTTCTTACCAATATGGTGATAAGGGTGTAGTGTTTATGGGAAATGGTATTCCCTGTAAAATTGTTGGGTTGTCAGCATTAGAATCAGGATGTTCGATGGTATTGTGAGGGAATTAACGGATGTTAGATATGTACCTGATCTTAAATCAAATTTTATTTCATTGGGAGTGTTGGATTCTTGTGGATATAAGTATACAGGTCAAGGTGGAGCACTCACATTGTCGAAAGATAGTTTATTAGTGATGAAGGAAACAAAGGTTGATAACCTTTATAAGCTGGAAGGGAGTATTGAAATGGCATCTGAAGTGACAGATGTATCTTCTTGTTTATGGTAGAAGAATCAAGGTCATAAAAGCAAGAAAGAATTGCAAGTATTGGTAAGCAGAAAATCATTTCCAGACATAAAATCTTTGTTTTTGAATACCTGCTTGTTTTATATCTCTGCAAATTATGACGGTGGTATAAAGGGATGTTGAGTGTGGGATCCTACTTCTCACAAGTTCATCATTGATAGAGATATAGTATGTATGGAACAACCAAAAGGGTTGATTCAAGATCGCAACGATAAATTTGTTTACATGCTAGAAAATCCATTGTATGGCCTATTGGTACCCAGCCAAATATACAATATGTTTGAATCTTTCATAGTGAGTCGGAATTATTCAAAGGGTGGGAATAACTATACAAATTACAGTACATTCACAGTCTTGATGTTATTTGTTGATGATATGCTCGATGCAAGACAAAGCGTGGATAAAATCAGTAAGAAAATGACTAAGTTGGACAGGACAATTCAGATGAGGGATCAAGTAGCATAAAAACAAATTATGGGCATGGAAGTATATAGAGATGGTAATGGTAAGTTGTGGTTGGAGTTCAGTATGAACATTGTAAAACCAGTTTTTGTCCCTCTTGCTTTCCATTATAAGTTTTCTTCAAGCATAGGGCCTGTCTATAAAGAATAAAAGGTTATGTCTCATGTAATTTCAGTAGGAGGTCTGTTGTATGTGATGGAATGGTTAAGATAAGATGTTTCACATGCTAATGATGTTGTCAGATACGTGACAGATTCATGTGTTGCATTGAAATGGGTGCTTCAGCGTTTGAGAAGCACAAATGTCACCTATAATGGTTACACTGAGATGGTCTGTGATAAGTGTAATGTATATTTTACAGGTGTTTTGGATAGAAGGAGATCTATCACTAAATATGTTTAACAACAAAGTTGTGGAAGACATGTTGGAGGCGGAGTGACCCCTCAAGAAATCCAAACTTGTGCAAGTCACACAGGCAAGATCATGAAACCAGTTTTATTAGAGAAGTTGTAGTGGTGCTTGGCTTCTCTTGGCTTGCAGAAAAGGTGATGAACAAAAGGAATGAGCAAGGTATTAGGTTAATTGTTGTCAAGGTGGAGATTGTTGGGATTTGGTGACAACAAATTACGAAGAACAGATTTGGATCCTATTATTCTGTGTTGGTTACAACCAAATAGACCAAGTTAGAATATGGATAGGGATTTCATTTACTAATCAGTTTCTTGTGTGAATGTATAAATTCATGTAAGCCCATAGAGGCAAAATCACTGAGTGTGAGTGAGCTGATGTAATCTTCATGATCTGAATAATAAGACAAACGATGCCTATGCTTGGTGGATGTAACCCAACATTTGGGTGAACCACGTGAAATCCATGTGTTCCTTATATGTGTGATTGTTAATTATCATTGTGAATTGTGTTTTTCGCATTTGCAATTCGAGCAGAGAGGAGGAGGACAACTTGGGATGACCACTAGTTGAAATGGCCAATGTAGGAAGTATTGGCCTTGTTGTTGAACCGAGAGCATGTCATATAGTCTACCAAATTTGTGTTCCAATATTTCCTGGTGAAATAGTTGGTCCACCAAATCTCTACGAATATCAAAGATGAGGTCCAATTTTTCAGATGAGAAGAACCTGGGGTTCCTCGACGCCTGACTGAGAGTTTCATGTGTTTTTCTCTTGAGGTACCATGCTTTCATAATTCCCTTGGGTAGACGCACTGATCACATCTTCTGGATTGTTGTTAGCAGAATTCCTCAAAGATGCTTTCCCCGATCTTGGACCAATAAATCAGGAAATTCCTCAAAGATGCTTCCCCCTGATCTTTGACAAATAAATTAGGAAATTTGTCCTCAACAATTACATAGCCCCATGTCGTTTCACTATGAAAATTACCGTAATTGTCTCAATAAATCTTTGTAGAGCAGTGGTAACAAAAACAGTTCATCTGATTTCCGTCGCACCCTGTAATATTAAATTGAACATCTGGGAAATGCTACGGACCTTAAAACCTATGACTGTGACCTGCTTCAGATTATACCTCATGCTCGAGGTGGTTGTGCCAAGGTCCATGTGGCGTTTAATCATGCTTGACAAGATAACACCTCACCCTGGGGAAGTGTTTCTATAAATTGAAATACTCCTCACAAACAACTTTTTTCGTACAAGGTAAAGCATTTCCAAAATTGGATTACTCCATAGTTCACACAAAAGGTTTTGAGGACATATAACATAATATAAATAATAAATAATAATAATATAATTTTAAGATCATGGTAAAGGGACACATTAAATTGGTATATAAAACTTTTTGTTTGTAGGACAAAATATTTTACAAAAGAAGGTGTACATACCCTACCTACTATGCATCTAAGATGTATATACCTTACCTTTCTAAATTACTATTTCTTATAATATCTTATTATTATTATTATTTAAATTTTTGATAAAATAAATTTTATAATTAAAATTTACATTACACTAAAATAATAATTTTAAAATAAATCTTTATTTAATTTTAAAAACTTTAAAAACAAATGAGTAAGAGATTTAATTTTAAAAACTTTAAAAACAAATTTATCCCCTTAGTAAGTAGCTACATTACTAATAATAACATTTTTTTAAACATTAATAAACCATCACCAAAACTATAATTATACAATATAAATCAAACTCAATCCACACATACGATTCTAAATATAAAACAAACTCAATCTACACTTCTCAATTTATAGTAAACGAGGGCGCTTGTGGAAGATGACGTATTTGTTTCCTGTGCGATTCCAAGGAATCACTGATCGTGTCAAACTTTCACTATGCCGTGGATTCCATGGAATCCACAACACACATTGAACATCCACCTGCAAGAGCAAATGCCAAAGCCATGTATGCACCATAAGTACTCTAATAGAAGCTTGCATAGATCCACATAATGATCCCAAATTTATTAATGGATCCTATCTCAGGTTTTCGTGTTTTAATTCAATACTGGATCATTTTTAACATCCTATCTCAGGTTTTGCACTTTGAGTGTTTTAATTTGTTGTTAAATCCAGTGTTTTAATTTGTCGTTAAATCCATAAATTCATAGTTAAGATGGATATATAGATAGTGTCACTATTAAATTTGAATAACCTGTATTTGTTTTTATATGGGTTCTTTGTTTTGATATGAGTTCCTAACGTAGATTTAGCAATAGCTTTAGCAGCTGTGGATTCAGAGCATATAAATGGGTCCACGGATTAAGCGTTCTTCAGCAGCATGTGGCGTTCTTCGAAAAACACAGGGATGGAATTATTTATCCGTGTGATACTTACAAAGGTTGGCCACTCTTCATCAGATTTGTTTAACTCTTTGCCACTTTTCAGTAAAGCTCAGCTCTGTAATTGTGTCCTACTTAACCAGCATGTCGGTTCTTTTTATGTTCTTAGAGAGATAGATGTTATATATATTAGCATATTCAAATAGGCGAAAGTGTGATGTAAAGTGCAAGGTGTATAGTAAGCAGTGTAAGTGAGAAAAGGATGATGATATGTTTGAGATTAGTTATTGTAATTTTCTTTTCAATAATAATAAGAATACCCAATATCATTAATAATTGATTTTTTTTTATTAAATTTCCACATAAATCATTGTATCAATTATGTGATTATTATGTGATTATTAAGCGAACAAACAAACTAGACAACGTTACTTTATAAAATTTAATGACTGTCATTAAAAATTTAGAGTTCTGCTAGACACGTAGATCTCATTCATCGCAGCTGAAACAATTTCGATCTATGCAGAGTCAGTATTCTTATTTATTTCAGCAAAAGCGACAAAAAGATCTTGTCTGTAACTTTGTTTGAATTGTTCAAGAACGTTTTCTAGATTAATTGGTTTTGGAACAATTACCAGGTCTAAGAAACAGAGTAACCGATTTCTTCGCTAACTTATTTCTGGCTATTTGTGGTCATGTTTAAACACTGATATAGTCTTGCTTTCTTCCAATCCAATTTATCTAACCGTGCAAAGTTAAAATAGACTAAAAAAATTAAACTTGCAATTTCGTGCCATAGGGTTTAACGTACTCTTTTCCCTTTTCCTAGCAGTGTTTACGAACGTATTCTTCAGCTACTATACTCTTCCTGTAAGTATATTGCTGAAAGTAATTTTAACCTAAAAGCCTCGAATGCATCACATATTTGAGGTATGACATTTCATTATTTTTTTTCTCAGACAGTATTGATTTTCGTGCGCAGGGATGGATACCATCACTGAAATTTCCTATATACGTTGATAACATCCAGTAAAGCACAGAAGCGACACAGAGGTGTACGACACCGAAGTGAGGTTCGACCCTGCCAAGTTCGATGCCATTTTCAGCAAATACGCTATAAAACAGAAAGACAAACTCACGTTCTGGGAGATCCAGTGCATGCTTAAAGGAAATAGGTGATAAATTGTGAAGCAAAAAATGCAGAGAGAAAAGAATAGAACAGAAATCAGTATATTGGAATGTAAGAAGAACTGAAGAGGTTACAATGCAATGCGAAATAGCTGAGCTAAATAGGCTCAAGCAAATCAAGAATATAAAGTACAGCTGTCCAGAATTATGCCTAAGTGCTATCTCTAAAAATAAAAAACTGACTTTCCTAGTGGCTTTGTAAAGATATCAGCACGCTGATCTCAAGAACCACAGAATTGTAGTGGAATATCACCATTATTGACTAGCTCGCGTATGAAATGAAAACAAGTGTCAATGTGTTTGTTTTTCTTATGAAACACATGATTTTTGGATAAAGCAATTGCTGAAGTATTATCACAAAAAATAGGTGTTGGATCATTTTCTGTATGTGACATATATTTCAATATTCTTCTCAGCCACACAGCTTGACAAGATGTTGAGGTAGCAGCGACATACTCTGCCTCTGCAGAAGATATTGAAACAATTGGTTGCTTCTTTGATGCCCATGAGATTAGGTTCGTGCCCAGTTGAAAAACAT
>SNQJ01S0027718.1:184468-209459 GCA_010110895.2 Picea sitchensis
GCCCATAGGAAAGTGAGTCCCCTCACCCCCATAGGTACAAAATGGGTACCCCATACCCTATACAAAATGGGTATCAAACTATCGTATACAAAATGGGCTCGCAGGCCTATATAAATACAAAAAGACATAACTGGCACTCATGATGCTCCCAGCGCTTCCCCACCAGGTACTCTTTCAATAGGGGGTGCCCCACCAGCTTGGGGTCCTCTAGGTCCATGAGGCAGTCAATCAATCATCGTTGCCCCCGCTACAACTTCTCGGTGGATAAAGGTATGCCACTCTACTGGAACACCCACACACTGCTCCAGGAATCTCTTGTCCTAAATGTGGGACCACATGCACTCTGACACACCCTGTAACACCTCCTCAAACTAGCGATGAGGATCCTCCATCCTCCTGTCAGCCTCTCCCTGCGACGCATGCGACATACCTACACCTCGATCATTAAACCTGCATCTTTGGCTGACCCTCACTCAAAATCACCAGAGTCAGTTTTCAGACACCAACGAATATACCCCATCATCCTGGCGTGAAGCATCAAACCCCAAGTGAAAAAGTCACCATCTAGGACCCTCTCCATAATCCTCAACTGACCACCAATGATCCGTTGAGTAGCTAAGGATCCATAGATACTCACAATAATGGCCACGATGCACTGATGCAAGAGCACATCCATCGCCTCAATGTGGACAACTGAACCTAACATCAGGTTCAACCCCATACAATAATTCCATGCCACATCTATCAACCGCACATCCCTCGATAACTGGGGGTCAGTAAGCAGGGCCATTCCCCGAAAGGGGAGCCCCGTCAAAACATACACATCCTCAACAACTGAGAGTGCCAGATGCTTCCCCCTCACAATGAAGAATTGTAGATCAACGATCCACATCAATATAAGATACTGAAGTAGGTACTCCTGTAACCGTATCAGTGGGCAGTCGAAGAACTTGAGCATCCCACAGGATGCCAAGAGTCTCTGAACGCAAGGCTCCTCTCTCACCGCCTCCCGGAGGCACTCCCAGTCTAACTCCCTCCAGTGGCCTGGCATGATAAATAGATCACCTGCATTCACAAAGAAACCCTTGTTCAACACTCATCATTTATAAAAAATATCCAAAATATTCAAACTTTCAAAACCCCTTAGCTTTGCCTCCAGTACATAGCTTTCACTCCCACATGAAAGCACATATGCATGCCTGTTCTTTGCACATTTGTGCATCCATGCGCAACTACTAGCGAAACAATTATGCATCAATGCACAACTGTTACACCCATAGGTGCACACCCATGCACACATGTTCTCTACACAACTACGCACTGATGCGCAACTGTCTGAGAAACAGGTGCGCACAATGCGTAGCATAATTCCAACAGGTGCGCATCTCATGCGCACCTATTTTTCCCACCCATGCACCCATATGCGCGGATGTGTTCAGCATAGCCGCACATCATGCGTGGGAGATGGAATTATACCCACGCATCTCAACGCGGGTATCCTTCCTTCTTCCATACATTAGTGGGCCCACCCCCAAACCTACCCTAGTACAACCATACGTACAACCCCTACCTACAAAATAGAAACTATCTACTATGTAGGAGGATGGGACCACCAACTTGACTCTCACAAATCCTGGATCAGTTGGCTCAAACTCTTGTAATCTTCGAAACTCCTCCAAATACTCTCGTTAATTCACTATAGTAGAAGGTACAAATGAGGTGGCATTGTGGGCCCCACAACCATATATAGTCCCTTTTCCCAAACTTCCACACTCAGTTACAGGAGCTCAACATCTCTATTTCCTGATCCATGTTCAGCCACAGGATCAAGATCCTGAAATATACATAGTCACGTTCCCCGGGTCACCATCTACACTCGGCCTCGGGGGAGCATTTTTCTCACATCCCGTCCAGGTATGCATGTTCATGTTCAAAATTATCAAATAACAATTATATGTTCTTTATCTTTAGATATTGTTCACATCGGGTATTAGGTTTTAATGTGTGCAGGTACTTGGTCATCACAAAATAGAACAACCCATTTAGGTATATGATTGACACTGACATGTAATCATTCCCTCTAAATATCAATTTCATTTCCCAGTCACACCCTCCGACATTCACCTTTAGAGTCCCTACATCCGGCTCTGCAGTACTGTCACCTCCGCTACAATTTGGTACTGTCACCCGGTAACACTCTCCCCCACATGATTTGTCCCATTCATAGTTCCCCTTGGTACTTTGACACTCATGCTGCTTTCACCCCCTAGGGATGGGAGTCCTGATAGTCTTACTCATTTCCGAGAATAAGCCACATAATACTTCTCATCATTTTTCTAACTTTCCCAATGGACTCCCCAGTTATCTCATCTTGGTTCTATTTGACTGCACCTTCGCAATATCATTAACCGTCCATTTCACCCACAATCAATTTTCTCATCTTTAGATTTCCCTCCATTCATTTACCTCATACAGAAACCCACCCATGCCCCCCCCCACCTTCCACCATTTCTTCCCACAACTTGCGCCCTCATAGGCCAAGCCATCTCTCACCGGGGCACCCATTTCTATATCTGTACACTCATCCCAAATTATTCTTTATTTCTTTGGTAATTGTAAAAATCCTTTGTTTCCAACATTTACTTAGCTATTTTTCATCACCTTTGACGACCTTATTTTTCTGGCAATGCAACCCATGTCTCCCTTGGTTGGGGCATCCACTATCCTTTACTCATTCCACCATCATTCATAAACCTCGAGTATCCCATAGTCCATGTACCCCTGATCTTTGAGTTTTTTCACTTTGTCATGCCTCTGACACAATTTAACCTAATGTCTAGTCATCCCCCTAACACTATATACAGTTTCACGGTTGCTGCCAATCATCCTTCAAACATACCACCAACCAAGGGAAGTCTTGAGTCTCACTACATTTTGACTTCGTTCATGTTCCCTATCAGTTCTTGATCTTATCTCCATGGATTTCATGAAGCCCTTTTCTTCTTGGAGTCACGTCTCCCTTTCTGTCGAAATCAACATAGTTTCCAGAAGGGAGATAATATATTGACTCTCATTACCTTTACAATGACGAGACTCAGATGGTACAGAGAGAACCATCATTTCTCTCTGATGTCGTTGACCCCCATAATTTTCAAATTTAGAAAAATATCATGTTACAGTGGGTCTTACTATGAGACTATTGCAGTTGTTTTATACCAGCCGAAGACCTCTGAATTTCTTAGGCCATCAATTCCTACGAGTCATTGACCCTTCTTATAAGCATCCTTGCCTCGTTTTCAGAGTATGTTCACCATTAGAATTGTCATCTTCCATTATCAAACCGCCCCATGAGGGTGCTGTAGTTATCTACATCAGCATACAACTTCAGTTATTGTATTGCATTTTGAGTTACATGACATGAGCATGGGGCATGCCCGCCTCGTTTGTACACAAATTTTATTATTTTCCTCCCTAGAGAAAGGTTTGGGTCCCACAGTTTCCTCTCTCCCTCCAATAGGATCACTCTTGCAGTTCTTATCAACACTCTTCATTACAATGGAACTCTCAGTAGAAGAAACATTGATGTATTTCAGCTATATGTATGCTCCTAACCTCACACATAAGGGGGCATCTATTATCATTGAAATTTTGTCCACAACATTGCACACAAATGGTTACAAAAATACAACAGTGCCAAACAACCATTAGTTCACCTGCAGTACCAAAATTATTTTCCAAGAGGCAAAAACTATAAAACTGGGAAAAAATTGACATGCGCTAACTCACTAAAGGAAGAGTGCACACAGTGCGCGGGCCAAAGAATACCGTAAAGTGCACAATGAGCCATATGTGTGACTGTGTACGAGAAAAGTCACACACTCTTGGGAACGATGAATTTATGGTTCTTGTTGGCCCCTCAACCACTTCTGGACCAGCTCCCAACTTGATTTGACCCTCATATCTGAGATGAATCCAAATGGGGGATTGGTTAAGGACCAAAGGGTTCCCTAAAGGGCCCCTTGTTCACACCAATAATCAGTTGAATATTTCCTTAAAGACATACTATAAATGGAGGCCATGGGTGCACTAATAATTTAAGATTTTCATACTATTGTTATGCTGCCTCAATCCTCCCTTGAGAATCCTCTTTTCTCCTTGGAGGATTCTAGCAACATTCCAATAGGCCATTCCACTCACCTCTTGAGGGAATAGGCATTGATTTCTTCATCATTTGATTTCTTTTCTACCATTGTAAGAAGAGATCTCCATTAGGGAACTCAAGAGACCTCCCAAGGAGGAAGAGGGGACTCATAAATCCTCCTTTCTCTATGGTGGTTTTCCGACTAATATAGTTATCCATTGGTGGCATAATCTTGGTCATTGGTTGATTGTTTTTGGTTCAAAGTTTCTTATGCATTCTAGTTTTATTTCCTTAGTTGTTTTTAGTTTGTTTACTTGTTTATTTCATGTTCTTGGATTGTCTAAATCATGCACTAACCTCTATCTTGTCTAGTAGGCCCAACTAGACACGCAAGTGCCCTTGTTTTTATCACCCAAGTGATGAAACTAACACAACAATAGGGGAGAATCTCATCCCATGTACGTGGATGCTTAGAGTTGTACATGCACATGATGTGAAAAATAATTCGATCGATGAACTCTTTTTGGATGCCTGTTTGGGGTGGAAAGAAGTGGATTTAGTGAGCTTGGTGTCCAACAGTAACCTAAGACTCTACCAAAATGTGTTGAGGAACCTATTGTCCTAGTCAGAGATGATGGTCTGTGGAACCCCAAAATGGACCCACACTCGTTCGAAGGAGAACTTGGCAGTATATGCTGCTGTGATATTCTTCTTGTAGGTTGTGAGGATGGCCATCTTTGAAAACCGATCAACAACCAAAAATACACAGTCATTTCCTTGCTTGGTGGACGGAAGGCCAAACATGTAATCCATTGAGATGGATTCCCAAGGCTTCTCAGGAGTAGGAAGAGGGGTGTATAATCCTTTCTTCTTGATGGCTAGCTTGGAAATGGCACAAGAAATGGAAGATATGATATACTCGCTAATGTCCTGTCTACGTTTTGACCAATAAAAATGTTTCTGAAGAATGGCCACAATTTTCTCCATGCTAAAATGTCACGTCGTCTGACTGTAGTGGTCTTCCCAAATCAACTTTTCATGCTTGCTTTTAGGAACACATAGATGGCCCAGATGGCATAATAGTTCATCCTGAATGTGAAAATCGGTGACAGTCACGCCTGTACCCAAGAGATGATAGGTGGTGGTGAAGTCCAGATCTTGCTGATAAAGTTGGGGCCACTTAGATGCCTCATGTCCAGAAGAATGGAGCACAGTGGTGAGTGTAGCCACATGAGGTCGACTGAGGAAGTCAACGACACAATTTGAGATCCCCATCTTATAATTGATGTTGAGATGGAACTGTTGCAGGTAGGTGGACCACTTCTGATGGAGTTTGTTCAACAATTTCCCCTGTGTCTATATGAACTGCAAAGGCTTGTGATAAGTGTGGATGATCGTCTCCTTTCTTAGAATGTAATGTTTCCATTGATGACATGATTATACGATGGAATACATTTCCTTGTCATAGGTGGGGTATTTCCGGACAACATTTGAAATACCAGAGGTCATCTCTGGGGGGTCATCTCTATAGAAAACCAGAGGTAGTTCTGACTATTATTCCACCTAAACAGTGTCGCAAGGTAGTATCTCATACTACAAAATTAAGCTTCTTCACAATATGTTCAGAATGTGAACAGAAGGATACTGTAACCACTACATCCTCGGCCCAAGAACCTTCTATCCAACATAAGCAGGTCAACAAGATTGCAACAAAGTGTAAAGATTCCTTCTGCACACAAGCATATCATATAGCCAGACTGGTTAAAAATTTCCAACCCTTCTAGCCACAGGTTCGTGAAATTCTTCAACAAGCTAAGCAACGCAACTTATCCAACAAGGAAAGCAACTCATCAAGATGCAGATTCAAAAAACGCTTTTCCCTCTCCCATGGGAACTCAACACAATGGATACCATTTCTTCCAAAAGATGGAGGATTGATCTAGGTGTATATCGGTGGCCACCCACCTTTTCCAACTGACTCAAAACAGTTTTCTGACAATTTTGGTAATTTACTATTTTTAGCAGTTTTTAACTTCCAGGGCCATTTGAGGGCCTAAATGAAGGTTTTTTGGGATATATCTTCTCAATGATAGCCAAAGTCTTTGATTAATCCCCTTATATGAATATCCTCGACGATACCTTTCCAACAATCTATCGTGCGCCCCAAACAAAGATCGTATGCAAAAGTTACGCCCCTGAGAAGTTGATACACCAAACTACCCAAAACGAGGTCGACAAAACTGTTAGCTTTTCATCTTCTGGGGTTAGGGTTTTGGATTTTCTTTATGATAAAAAGGCCTTTGGAGCCTCATTGTAAAATCACGTTCTTGCGAATGCGAGTAGCAGACACATCTCTTCTCAGAGATAAGCTACCACCATTCTAGTGAGTCTTTCACTCTGTATTTTTACACTCTTTGTACATTTTTGCTCATTAATAGAAAATTGTCTATTATTGTATCTCTGTGTTTATGAGTGCATCTATGATACATTTCTATTATATTATTGGATATATGATATATCTCTATACATTGCTTTATTATATCTTCGCTCTCATTTCATGCCGAAAATAATCTGGATCAGTTGTATCAGAGCAAAATGCTCTTGATCCTTTTTCAGTGCATGTCCCCGACGAGGTCCGAGTATAGTAAGTTGGGTCTCGATCTTGTATCTCTTGAAGAAAATCACTCTCGCACACCCAAGAAACCCTCCACGATGGATGAAAATAAAAATGACAGAGCGAACAATTCTATCAATCTGTTGCTTGAGCAAGTTCTCACACGACAGAGGGATGAAATTATGGAGACTTTTACCCACATACTTCAACGCCTGCTGATAAAAACAAGCACATCTTCATAAAGTGGCCACTTACGAAGTACCTCTCCTTTCAAGGTACAAGTTAATTTTGATATTCCCATATTTGAAGGACAGATAGATGTGGATACCTTAGAAAAATGGTTAAATCTTCTAGAAGGTTATTTCTCTGTTCATAATTTTTCTGACATGGAAAATATCACCTTCGCACTCCTTAAGGCTCTCCCCCATGTCAAACATTGGTGGGGAACTTATTGGGAGAAAAGTTCCACAGAGGAGTCTGGAATATATGGGGCCGATCCCACTTGGGATTTTTTTGTGGATGCGATAAAGGAACAATATTACCCTATTAGAAACTATGAGGACCAATACATGAGATGGACCACACTGCAACAAGAGAGGGGCCAAGCAGTTTCGAATTTCACCGATACCTTCCATATATTGCACATCGAGATGGGTATCAAAGACTCTGAACGTCATTTTCTTTTGAAATACCATGGATCTCTACACAGATACATCCAAACTAAAATCGATTTTCTGGACATCTCATCACTCAGTGTTGCTTATTGATATGCTGTTAAACTCGAGAAGAAATTTAAGCACCAGAAAAAATGGGAGTTTGGGTCTGCAAGTATGCAACAACAAGAGTATGATAAAGACGACCCTAACAAACAGTCTCCTAAAAACCATTCCAAGCCACAAGAAAAGAAGGGTCATGGGAAGACAAAGAAGGACACTGAAAAAATGGTGTGATTTCCAAAAACGCCCCTGGCAGAACATCGATGAATGTCCCTCAAAACAGTCATTGGTGGCTAAGATCAAAGACAAGGAGACGAAGCCTGATTCATAATCTGATTATGAAAATACTAGTAAAAGACAAATCACTGACACAGACCCCACTGCTATTGTTGTGACCACAACAATTCAACCAGAAGAACCAACAGATCTTGAAGAGGGGGAGCCCCTTTTTCATTCACAGATGTGGGTGAAGGGGACCCCGCTACATTTTATTTTTGATAGCAGAATCCAAAGGAACCTCATCTCAACAGAGGTCTTCAAACAATTGGGATTTTCGACAACACCACAACCGTAGCCATACAACATCGAGTGGCTTCACCAAAGACGATATATTTGTATATCTAGAAGTGTCGATTGTCATATGACATCCAACCCTTCAAGGATGAGGAATTATGTGATGTTTCCCCACTGGATGTATGTGATGTTATCTTGGGCCAACGATATATGTGGAACTGCCATGTTCTTTATAAGTCTCAACCCCACAGTGTCATTATTTCTCTGGGGGGTCATGTCTATAGAATACTAGAGGTAGTTCCGACTATTGTTCCACGTAAACAGTGCCGCACGGTAGTATCTCATACTAACAAATTTAGCTTCTTCACAATCTATTCAAAAGGTGAATAGAAGGATACTCCAACCACTACAATGTCGACCCAAGCACCTTCTATCCAACAGAATATGGTCAACAAGACTACATAGGCATCTCATGTAGCTAGACTAGTTAAAAAGGTTGAACCCTTCTATCCATAGGTTCGTGACAACCTTCAACAAGCTAAGTAGCGCAACTTCTCCAACAAGGCAAGCAACTCATCAAGATGCAGATTCAACAAAGGATTTTCCCTCTCCCACGGGCACTCAATGAAATGGATACCATTTGTTCCTAAGGAGGGAGGATTGATCCAGGTGGATATCAGTGGCCACCCACCTTTTCCAACTGGCTCAAAACAATTTTCTGGCAATTTTGGTAATTTACTATTTTTAGCAGTTGTTAACTTCTGGGGCCATTTTGAGGGCCTAAATGAATTTTTTTTGGGATAGATCTTCTCAATGATAGACAAAGGCTCTGATTGAGCCCCCTAAATGAATATCCTTGATGATATCTTTCCAATGAGCTATCGTTCACCACATATGAAGATCGTATGCCAAAGTTACACCCCTGCGAAGTTGATACACCAAACTACCCAAAACAGGGTTCACAAAACTGTTGGATTTTCATCTTCCGGGGTTAGGGATTTGGATTTTATTTATGATAAAAATGCATTTGGAGCCTCATTCTAAAATCACCTTCTTGCGAATGCGAGTAGCAGACACATCTCTTCTCAGAGATAAGCTGCCACCATTCTAGCGAGTCTTTCACTCTGTATTTTTACAGTCTTTGTACATTTTTGCTCATTAATAGAAAATTGTTTATTACTGTATCTCTGTGTTTATGGTTGCATATCTAATACATTTATGTTATATTATTGGATATCTGAGATATCGCTGTACATTTATTTATTATATCTCTGCTCTCATTTCATGCCAAAACTAATCTGGATCAATGGTATCAGAGCATACTTCTCTTGATCATTTTTCAGTGCATGTCCCCGACGAGATCCGAGTATAGAAAATTGGGTATCAAGATTCTCTCTCTTCAAGACAATCTATGTCACGTGTCCAAGAAGCCCTCCATGGTGGAAGAAAATAAAAATGACAAAGAAGACAATTCTATTGATCTATTTCTTGAGCAAGCTCTCACACGACAGAGGGACGAAATGATGGAGAATTTTGCCCACATAATTCAACGCCTGCCAATAAAAATAGGCGAATATTCATCAACTGGACACTTTGGAAGTACCTCTCCTTTCAAGTTACAAGTTAATTTTTATATTCCCATATTTGAAGGACATATAGATGTAGATGCCTTAGAAAAATGGTTAAATCTGCTAGAAGGTTATTTCTCTATTCATAATTTTTTCGACAGGGAAAAGATCACCTTCGCACTACTTAAGGCTCTCACCCATGCAAAAAATTGGTGGAAAACTTATTGGAAGAAAATTTCCACAGAGGATTCTAGAATATATGGGGTCGAGCCCACTTGGGATTTTTTTGTGGATGTTGTAAAGGAACAATATTACCCTGTTGGAAACTATGAGGACCAGTACATGAGATGGACCACACTGCGGGAAGAGAGTGGCCAAGAAGTTCCAGAGATCATGAATACCTTCCATACCTTGCTGTTGGCACTAGGATGAAGTGGAAAGAAGGATGATCGTGGGAAAGAAAGCGTGAAGAAACGTAAGTAACAACTGGAAGGTAACACTACACGCGCGCATGCAAGAAAGTGTGCACAAGGAAAATGCTAGCTGGAGGAAGAACATCATGTGTGCATGGGAGGCAGACCTAATGTCAGTAGGGTTAGGGTTTTGGTAATACATTGTAAATGGTTGAAGAGACCGATATATATAAATAGAGATACACAAGTATCATAAAGAGGTTGATTCTCTTTTGTATTAGTTCAGCTTTTGTAATGTTCTATCGTAGCTATGTACAAGTTGATGGGTTATGTAATGCTACTACGAACACATTTTGTAAGCTGTTGAGATAAGAACAATGGAGAGGAGGAATATCCGAGGATTAGATCGCAGGTTGTGGAGCTTGGTGCAATCTAGTTTTCCTCATACAGATCTTACCCATCATATGGAATTGTAACCATGCGACGCTGGAGATGCACTACCATAATAAAAGAGACAACACACAAATATTTGTGGACGTAGCTCAGGAGGGGGCAAACCACGGTAATATCTTTGTAATGTGATAAATGCATGTATATCTTTATTTTCTTTCAGCAGTTAATTGTTATTCTTAATGAATGAGTTAATGCATTGTTATGGAATACGATTGTGTTGTTCAGGAAATAAACTGTGAAGGATAGATGCACACCCGTGAGTAATAGTAGATTGCAACCACAATTCATAGTATATGGATCATATTAATAACCCCCTATCTCATACTCAATCCTAGGCTGTAAACACCTAAGTCTTATAACCACCCATTTAAATCTATCTCGGGTGAGACTGCGCAGTGCACTCTGTGTACTGTGTTGCCTTCTAGTTTACCAGGAGGGACGATAGTTTTAGAGGCTTTGTTGGAAACCCGAAAGACATGAACCCTGGGTCAATAACTCAGACAATAAAAGAAAGTAGTTAAACCAACAAATGGTTATGTTTTTGTGTTAGAAGGAACAAGAGAGGACTGAGTAGATGAGATATATTGAACAAGAAAAGAACGAGCAAAACAAGAAGACCAATGGGCCATTAGAAGGGAATGTTGAGACCTTGGAACCCCACGAAAGCATAAATCTAAGGTTGGTTGAGAACCAAAGAGATAGATTTTTCCCAGAAAGATAATAGGAACCCTAGAATCACACCTCACAAATATCTGGATAAATATGTGTTTATTGATTTACATGAAGTTTTTTTCTGTGATTTTCCGCATCTACTACAAGAGTGGATACTAAGGTTGAAGGATAACCATGCGATGAACCAGATCTGACAACTAGATTGGAATCAGGTACAGATTGAGCAGTTACAGCAAGTGAACAACAAATTCACCCACACAATAGACTTTTGGCTTGACAATATTGTGGTAGGTTTCATCATCGAATTTGCAGTTGACATAGCGAAGTCATACAGTGCAGTAGAGAAATAATTTTTATGTGGACCTCGAGGAAGGTACATTCAATCCTTGTATACTTCTATTAAGATATTGCTATATAAAAAAGGTGTAATGACAATGGAATTAGACAACTAAACCTCCCTGTGTGCATGGGGGAAGGGGGGAAACACTAACAGAGAGAGGATAAATGGAAGGAGGTGAGGATAAAGGAAAGAAGGAGGAGGAACACTTGGACCCAATCATGATAGATGATGACCAACTCAAGTGGATCTTGGAGTCAATAGGAATGACGCATAGAGGAGTGCCCTACCGATATAAGGTGAATACCAAGAAGAGAGTCTTACCCATGAGGGAACGCTTGGCGAGTGATGAGGAAGAGGTAGGGGATATTTGGGCTGTGGAGAAGATTGAGGAAATCCTCCGCACAATGTATGAGAGGAAAACAAGATGTCCAAGAACAGGAAGATAAGGCAGCCATCTTATCCATATTAATGTCAGTGTGGAACCCATAAACCCATGTGCGACTAATACACCAAAGAGAACACCACCGTTTAGACAACTGAAGTTCAAAGGAAGTGCGACAACAAGAAGTACATCTACCCTAGGAGAAACAACTGGAGGATCTAGTTCAGGCAGTACTAGTCAAGTATCTACACCGCGTGGAGGAGGAAGTAGTTCAATATTCATAATGGCAGGACATGATCCCACTATCAGATTACCAGAATTTCGAGGAGAAGCAACAAAAGATCCTGAGAAGAATTTGTTCATTTATGAAAAGATCTGGGAGGAAAAATAGATTAGTGATGAAGATACCGAACTCGCGCAGCTAGCGATTACGCTAAGAGAGCTCGCACTAGAATGGTACATGAGTCTAGACACAAACAGTTCCCCTGGGATGATGAGGACATTGGTAGACATTAAGAAGCTACTGATTAATGAGTTCCATAAGTTGAGCTCAGAGGATCAGTACATGAATGAGATGATCGAGATAAGACAGAAACCAAGAGAATTTGTATGGGATATTGACTAAAGATTCAAGTGACTAAAGGGAAAAATAACATACCTTATGACCGAGATGCAACATCGACACCTGTTTGTCAAATCACTACTCCCACACTTAAAATATCCCTTATGACAACAAAAATTTCAGACGTAGGAAAAGTCTCTGTAGGTAGCCTTGCAACTGGAAGAGAACCAGTACCAACAGACATACCCATCTATTGAGGAATTGCAGGAGGATTTGAAGAATCTAACATTTCAGCTGAACCAGAATAAGAACAAGGATAAACGAGAAGTCGTTTGGTGCACTGCATGTAGGACAGAAGGACACCACAAGAACGAATGCCCAACATTCGCGTAGTATATGGCCACAGGTATGCCAAATCTGCTACGACCCTTATCACTACATGATGATGTAGAAATACCAGATAGTTCCAAAGAATTCATATTGCACCTTTTGTAAGTCAGTAGGCCATGATGAAAAATATTGTAGAACTATGGAGCTGATGCGGGAACGAACATTAGATGCATACAGGGTACAAGCCGAAATGATGACTAGGCAAGAAATGCCATAGTTCAATCAAGCCCCAACTCCATACAATACTGCACAACAACAGTACAATACTATGCAACAACAATACAATACTATGCAACAACCATATAATAATGTGAATCTGTAGTACATCCCGACACAACCCCAGTACAATACCACACAGTACAATCAGACACCAAAGTTTAACGCGCCAAGAGGTGATCGAGAAGGCTACCGAGGAGGAGGATGAGCTAGAGTGTGTTTTATACGTGGTAGAGGACTAGTCACATGTCACAATTGTTAGCAATAAGAACATTATGCACGAAAATGTCCACTTCCACCAACAACTTGTATGCATTTCCGCGCATTGGACCATGAGACAAAGGAATTTCCAACACTACTAGTAAAGATTCAGGAAAAGAGGAACCAGAAAAATCAAAATGTCTAGTGTATTTCAGCCAAATCTAGGGATGACAGACGAAACATCAATATAGTCACTTGTGGAGGAACGAAAACAAGAAGTGATGTAGTTCGACAAGAACCAACACATAACCAATGGATAAAGAAGAACACTGAACAATGAAATTAGTTCGACGAGCCAAAAGAAAAGGAGAATTTTAAGGAAGCCAGACAAGAATTTTAGAAGGAGGACACAACGTCGACTTCAACTGTGCAGCCATTCAAGGAAGCCTCAGAATATGAGATGCCACCATCATTGGATCATACTAATGGAATGCAGCCCAAGGGACAAGTAAGTACAATCAAAGGATTTTTGCAATCATGTGTGAAATTATTAAGTGATCCCTCATCTGTGAAAATATTGAAAAACATACTAGAGAAATGTAGCAGCAAGACGGAAGAAAAGATAGAACCAAAAACCGTCAATCACCTACACACCCGAAAAAGAACAAGTAGATAATTTAGACTAAATGCTAACATTGGGGATTTCAATATGGGCGACATTATACTAGACCTAGGATCCGAAGTGAATGTGCTACCCAAGAAGACCTGACAATGTATGGGAGAGCCAACACTGGGATACTCAAATGGCCAATTAAAACTAGCAAACCAGCATAGAGTCCTACCAATAGGTAGACTGAAAGGAGTGATAGTAGATCTTGATGGAGTGTGCACTAAAGAAGACTTTGAAGTCATTGAAATAGTGGATGACACAACACCTTATGTGACACTTCTTGGTCTAGATTGGGAATTTGACAACCATACCATAATCAATATGAAAACCAGGAAAATGACATTTGAATCCGGAGAATATAGGGTCATAGCACCACTAGATCCATCAAAAGGGGAGAGGTTCGTAGAACCCACTTTTCTGGACTTAGAGGAGATTGGCCAGTTGTATAGAACAACTGCATGCGATGAGGATTACATAAACCCAACTGTAGAAAGGGTACTCAGTTGGCAGAGCATTACTTCATGCACAACAGACTCAGACACCGGGTTAGAAAACTGGCAGTAGAGACTACATGAAGTATCCATACGAATATGTGCAAGAATATACCGCGCAGTAAGATGGGTAGGCACATAAATCAGAGAACCACCCAATTTCCACAGACTAAATGATTTGGAAACATTCTTGAAACAATACGAAGATGAAGTATTAGAAAACCAACGACTGTTAGCACTTGAATAACACTTAATGCCACACCTGCAAGATGGTGGGGTGCACATAAAGAGACCATTACAGATTGGTATCAATGTAAGTGACTACTACGCATAAGGTTCGACACAGAACATGAATACAAAAACAATAGAAATACCAAGGACAAGAGGCACCAACGAAACACTTGGCGAAGTGAAAAATGTTGAGGAAAATGACACCACTAGAGGAATGGCCTCATCACTTCATACATACTTTAGAGGGCATACTACCGAACTGGTATACAGACCAGGAATTGCGCAAAGGAACTACAACATGGAGGACATTGCAACATAACTTCATAATCACTTTCTCATTCGAGCATGAGAACCCCAATATAGACGCAGTTCTCAAACAAATCAAAGGAGTAATATTCATCAAAGAACTGAAAATAGAATATATCATAGAAGAGCAACAACGGAATAAACAGACAATCAAGGAAATACTTTCATGTTATCATGTACAGGAGGAAGCACCATCTGAAGATGACCCATGCGACATTCATATCGAATAAGTAGAAGGCAAAAGATATGTGGAAGGACCACCCATAGAATCATAAATCATTGCCATGCCAATCAAGGTAAAGAAATTTAACATCGAGACAGTTGAGCAGCCCAAAATGGCCAGCATTGGAGACTACTGGGATGATAAAATAGTAGAAGGCATCATATAATTGTTGCGCAAATATAGCAACCTTTTTCCCACAACATTTACAGAGATTAAGGGTATAGCCGGAGAATTGGGATAGATGAAGATACCACTCAGACCTGAAGCGAGACCTATTAGACATCGACCCTATAGACTGAACCCCATATATAAACATAAAGTTAAAGATGATATCTATAGGATGCTCGAAGCCAACATCATCAAACCAGTTGAGGAATCAGAATGGATGAGCACGAGGGTAGTATAGGACAAGAAACAAGGAAGAGGGATCAATACATGCGTCGACTTGAGGAAGTTGAACGATGCATGTCTATATGACCCATTCCCTACACCATTCACGGATAAATATTTAGAGAATTTCGAGGGACACAAAGCTTACTCATTCACTGATGGATTCTCAGGCTACCATCAGATTAAGATAGCACAAGAGGACAGACACAAGACCATGTTTGCGATGGAATGGGGATCTTATCAGTACACAGTCATGCCGTTTGGACTGAATAATGCACCCACAATATTCTCCAGAGTGGTCATCGCAACATTTAAGGAATTCATCCATCAGTTTCTTGAAGTATACCTGGATGACTGGATAGTTTACAGTATGCTAAAAATCCATGTGGAAATGATACGATTGATGTTAGAGAGATGTAGACAATGCCAGATATCACTGAACATTAAGAAATTCATATTTGGAACACTGTTTGGGATATTATTGGGCTATATAGTATGCAAACAAGGCTTGTTAGTGGATCCAGCCAAGATCGTCGTCATTGTTAACTTACCAGCACCAAAAATAGTCCGCCAGCTAAGAGCAACGTTAGGGCACACATGATACTACATGAAATTTATTAAAGGGTATGCACAGATCATAGTCCCAATGGAAAAACTGTTAAGGAAAGATACAAAGTATCAATGGAATGACGAGTGTCAACATGGTTTGGATACTCTGAAGCAAAATATGGTTACCATTTCCAAACTGGGAAAAGACATTCCATGTGCATGTAGATGCATCAATGATAGCACTGGGAGATATATTAGCACAACGAGGAGTAGGATACTTGGATCATCCGATAGCGTTCACAAGAAAAAAGTTATTAGAATCCGAACATAATTATAACACGACAGAAAGAGAAGGCCTAGCTATGGTCTATGCACTACATAAGTTCAGACATTACCTATTGGGAAAACACTTTAAGATGTTTATAGATCACTCAGCCCTGAAATACCTAGTCAACAAGCCAGTGTTGGGGGGGAGAATCTGCCGATGGTTACTACTATTTCAAGAATTTGATTTTGAAGTAATAGTTAAACCAAGGAAACTGAATGCAGGACCTGACCACCTATCCAGGGCCACAAATGGAGACGAACCTACAAATTTAGAAGACAACTTTCTGGATGCACAATTACTCTTAGTACAGATTATTGATTCTTACTTCATAGAGATCATCCATTACTTGAGCACATGTACTGCACCGTAAGAATATACCACCGCATAGAAGAAGAACCTGGTAGTCTGCGCAAATGACTATCAATTGATCGCAGGACACCTATACAAGATGGGCATAGACAACATCTTGCGAAAGTACACATTAGAGCACGAACGACCAAGATTTTAGCAGAATCCCATGAGGGAATCACAGGAGGGAATTATGCAAGAAAATATACCATGCAGAAGGTACTACGTGCAAGACTATGGTGGCCAATGATTCACAGGGACTCGAAAGAGTACTGCCAGGGATGCATTGTCTGTCAAAGGGTAGGCAAACCCAACAGAAGGGACAAGATGCCACTACGACCACAAGTAACATTACAGACATTTAATAAATGGGAAATGGACTTTGTGGGACCAATTAACCCACCATCCAAAAGAACAGGGGAAAGATACATTATCACCATGAGGAAATACCTAATAAGATGGGAGAAAGCTGCACTAGTAAACGATTGTAGTGCAAAGACAACTGCACACTTCTTGTTTGAACAAGTCATCACTAGATTTGGGTGCCCAAGATTTTTGATGAGCGACCAAGGAATACACTTCATAAACAAAAACATCTGCGTGTTGATTGAAGAGTTTGAAGTTCATCACCAGAAGAACACACTGTACCACCCACAGGAAAATGGCACAATAGAATCCTTCAACAAAAGTTTGGAGAACGCACTGACAAAGATCTGTAATGTCAATAGAGACGATTGGTACCCCAAAGTACCAACAATATTATGGGTGTATAGGACCACATGAAAAAAGTTGACATGGCACACACCATTCAAGCTAGTCTATGGCCAAGAAGCAGTAGTGCCATTAGAATTTTTAGTACCCAACTTACACGTAGAAACTATCATACAGATGACAGAACGAGGCGCAGTACAGGAAAGACTGAATTAGTTATTGTCAATGGAGGATGACTGAATCCTAGAAGGATTCCATCGATAAGTGCAGAAAGCAAGAGACAAATCTTGGCATGATCAACACATCAAGAATAAAACGTTTAAGGAAGGAGATCTAGTATTGTTCTACGACAACAAGTCATTTCAGCACCCGGGGAATCTCAAAATGCATTGGTTAGGAACATTCGAGGTAAAATCTGTCACAGACGGAGGAGATGTACAGTTAATATATTTAGCAGGTGCAGAACTCATAGGAATGATCAACGAGAACCAACTGAAGCTGTACAAGGACAGTCGACCACCCACCACACAGTATAAAAAAAAAAAAAAGAGAACAAAAAGGAAACAAGAATAAAAAGTGTGCAACATGCCAGAGATAGAAAGGACACATGACGTTCGAAACACAAATTCGGAAAAGGAATGAACAACGGTTATATACAGAGGGAAAATAAGCAGGAAACGAAAATTCGGCAAAAGCTGTATGACAGGACAACACTAAGCGGAATTAAAGCACGACAAGGATCGATGGGACATCACATTAAACACGCCAATGCGAGATGACAAAGAAAACTGAATGGAAAGTACAAAACCTCCACAGATGCATTGAACCCATAGTTATAATGCATTAAACACATAATAGAGGAAGCGTCTTCAACAAGCTTTGTGACCAGTCCATACAGCATGCGAGCACGAGAGCGACTATTCTATTCGCGAAAGGAAAACAAAGAGAGAGTAATAGCAACCGAAATGACCAGAGAGAGACCACAGAACTCCCAAAAGTTATTTAAACTAAGAAAACATTCGACAATCACCACTATGGCACCACTGAAGCCAACAGAAGCAAGTCAGATATCCAGACCGACCAGGGTTCAAACTAGGTCACAGGGAGCACTGCAAGAGAATGAGCAACAACTTCCTGATATCATCGACATTGATGAAATCCCATCCCTAGAGAGGACAACGATGAACTCTACACTGATACTAGAAGAAATTCAATAGCCACAAGTAGAAGCCATGAAAGTGGATACGCTAGCAGCGATGCAGGCACCTCGGAACAAGGAAGTGGAAACTCAACATGAAGTGCAGCCAAAAAGCACCAAAGCAACCCTGGAGGTTAACGGAATGACACAAAATTTGGAAGCACCAGCGCAACCAGACGAGTCGCAAACGACCATCTCAGGTCAACCAACAGAGGAGATTATTGTGAATGCCTCAGCTTGGCTAGAATGGATGATGGGGAAATAACCAAAAGTTGATGGAACTTCGAACCAACCACCATAGCAGGAAGACAAAGTTTAGATACCGATCTCACCCCATAAGAAACCTGTAGCAGAAATTGTTCTACCACACATACCAGCTAGAGTACAGGTAGAACTGGAGTTACTGGATCATGTTAGGAAGCTCAAGTATTCCAACCACGATGTATCAGATGAAACCAAGTTCACAGAACTTGAACAGAGGGTCTTTATGTAGACCATAACTGTAAACCAACTTGGAGAAATGATTAGCCAGCCACACCAGTGGGTAGCTTGGCTGGACAGAACAAGAATCTTAGGTTTGCTTAAGCTACCACATTTTGGCAGAGGCTAGTACGCGATAGCATGCGTCAAGTAGCTGTTAGAAGTCACACATGGAGGGGATATATGGATGGACAAACCCATCCCCATAAATGTTGAGCTTATCACACAAATCACAGGGTTACCAACCTGGGGTATGAATCCTGTGTTGATTTTGGACAACAAATCCAAGGATAAAGCATTAGAAGAAGAAATGAAGAAGAAATATGGCACCTCCAGGGGAACGAGGGGCATCATTATCAAACAAATCAAAAACACATCTACATAATTGGGCGCAAAGATCTTAGTTTGCAAATTTCTCAGAAAATGCCACAAAGAGGAAGTACCAGTAGGAGTCATTGTAGTTGCAAATCAGTGCGCAGAAGGAACCTCTATGAGCTGGGATCCATATCTATTGAACTTATTTCAAGAGGACTGCAAGGATGCATAGGACCTAGGCACACAGTTTCATTACTCATGGTCGATTACCCTAATAGCCTTCATGGGATGGCGAGAACCAAGGTATGTAATTTTTTGTACCAGACCACAGCCAGCGGGAGCTAGATACCTATTACTGAGATCCAGGCCATAGGCCAGGCATAAGAGGGAGAATGAAATCATATTCAAAGCATACCTATGAGATATACAAGAATCTATAAGTCGATCATGGAGAATAACACCAGAGGCTATCACGCGATATGCAAACATCGCCAATTTCCGGGCCACAAGACAGACAATGTGGATACAACCAAGGAAGGATCCAAATAAACAGTGGCTACAGATGAACTACTGCATCAAAGAGGGTGATATTGACATGGTCATCAACGAATGTACTGATGACTGGAGGATCCCAACCATTACCCGAGGAAGTACCGGAAACAACAATAGAAGGAGAGGCAGAACAACCGGAAACACAGCCTCTGGAAATCCAAGTGCCCAAGAAACCATGAACTGGCCACGAAAATCCGACTCAAGAAGACGAAGGGTCAAAGAAAACAGGGACCCAGAAGGGGAAGAAAGAGACTACACATCTAAAAAAAGCTAAGGGAGCACAAGAGACTGCCCCAAACCCCATCACACAGGAACCAGGGGGAAATAAGAGACCAGTCGCGCAGGAAGGAGGTGCACACAAGAAATCAAAGGTGAAAAGAGCATCACTAGACTATACGATCATGAAGGATGATGGGGAAATGATTGCTATAATGGTATAGGATTTCTTAGAAGAATATTTCGATCATGCAGCACATCACAGGGATAAACTGCAAAAAGATCTGGTAGAAATGGGACAGTTCCTTAAGAAATTTGGGGAGGCACAGACAACAAGAAGTAGCAGAGGCATAGATCCACCGATAATACAGACCAGAGAAAGAGTGGAGGTAGAAGAACGAGACCCAGTCCACTCCATGCCACACACAAATGAAACGATTTACATCAAACCTAGCATGCTGCACATGGATGAAATCATGGGGTAGACACCCCCAAAGGACTTGGACCACATCCAATTAGTCTTAACACAGATTCCATCAAGGGAAACACACAAATTGCAGGTTAGCGTCGACCATGAGGTATAGTCTTGTGCACATAAAAACTTAGTCAAGCTACAACAAGCAACAAAGAAGCAAGAGGTGTTGGAAAAAATCTGTGAGCATGCCAAGATCGAAACTCGGGAGGAAAAAGAACGTAGGAATGAACTGGAGTGAAGAGTGGGAGGAGTTTTTGAGAAATTCCCAAGCACCACGCAAGGGAATGAACTCCCAGTAGCAGGAAAGATTGACCAAATTACAGAGGCAATTGATCAATATCAGAAGGAGATTGAGAATCTTTGCGAACAAATCACACCAACCACTCCACTGGAAGTGAAGGAGCAGAGGAAGTAGGAAGAAATAGCATAGCTGCAGGAGATGGAACAACAGGTTAGCACAATAGTTGAATTGATCGATAAATCAACACAACTTTGGACAAGGTTGGAGGAGGATCCACAGGTCCAACGCTGAGAAAAGGAAGAGGAAAGGATCAATGCAACAATCCAAGAACTCAAACAGAGACAAAAGACCATACCAATCCCAGAATGAGTCAAAGGGACGCAGGAGATGAACAAGATGCAGGCAGAACTTATCACTGTGCAAACACAGAAACATGAACGTTAGGCTCAAATAGAGCCACTATAGGAATGGGTAGCAGAAATACTCGCACATGTAGAAGGAGATAAAACGTAGATAGCATAGACCCAGACCGAATGTACAGGATTGCTGAGTGATGAAGTGACAGTTCAGGTAGTAGACACCATCAAGGAGAATACTATGCAGACACTGACAAAAGAAACATATCTCAAGGAAAAGTTCCAGACGATCACCAAGGAGATCGAAGAAGCTTAGAAGTATTAGGTGACTCAGGATGAGTCACATGTTAGTGTTGGGGGCCTGTTGGCACTAGGTTGAAGTGGAAAGAAGGATGATCGTGGGAAAGAAAGCGTGCAGAAAAAAAGTAACAACTGGAAGGTAACACAACACGTGTGCATGCAAGAAAGCGTGCACAAGGAAAACGATAGCTGGAGGAAGAACAACATGTGTTCATGGGAGGAAGACCTCACGTCAGTAGGGCTATGGATTTGGTAATACATTGTAAATGGATGAAGAGACCGATATATATAAATAGAGATACGCAGGTATCATATAGAGGTTCATTCTCTTTTGTATTAGTTCATCTTTTGTAATGTTCTATCATAGCTATGTACGAGTTGATGCGTTATGTAATGCTACTAGGAACCAGTTTTGTAAGTTGTTGAGCTAAGAACAGAGTAGAGGAGGAAGATATGAGGATTAGATCATAGGATGTGGAGCCTGGTGTGATCTAGTTCACCTCATACAGATCTTACCCATTAGAGGGAATTGTAAGCGCACGACGCTGGAGATGCAAAACTACCATAATGAAAGAGAGAAGAGCCAAATCTTTGTGGACATAGCACAGGAGGGGGTGAACCATGGTAATATATTTGTAATGTGATGAATGCATGTATATCTTTATTTTCTTTCAACTGTTAATTTTTATGCTTAATGAATGAGTTAATGCATTTTTATGGAATACGATTGTGTTCTTCGGGAAATAAACTGTGAAGGATAGAAGCATTCCCGTGAGTACTAGTAGATTGCAACCACGATTCGTAGTATATGGCTCATATTAATAACCTCCTATCTCATACTCAATCCTAGGCTATAAACACTTGAGTTTTATAGCCACCCATTTAAATCTATCTCTGGTGAGACTGCATAGTGCACTCTGTGTACTGTGTTGCCTTCTGGTTTACCAGGAGGGCTGATAGTTTTAGAGGCTTTGTTGGAAACCCGAAAGACATGAACCCTAGGTCAATAACTCAGACAGTAAAAAAAAGAAGTTAAACCAACACTTGTGCACCAAGATGGGTATCAAAGACTCCAAATGACATTTGGTTCTGAAATACCGCGGGGCTCTACATAGATACATCCAAACTGAAATGGATTTTCTGGACATCTCATCACTCGGTGATGCTTATCAATATGTTGTTAAAATCAAGAAGAAATTTAAGCACCATAACAAATGGGATTTTGGGTCTGCAAGTATGCAACAACTAAAGTATGATAAAGATGACCCTAACAAATAGTATCCTGAAAACCAGTCCAAGCCACAAGAAAAAAAGGGTCACTGGAAGACAAAGAAGGTCACCGAAATATGGTGCAATTTCCACAAAATCCCCTGGAACAACACCGATGAATGTCACTCAAAACATTCATTGGTGGCCAAGATCAAAGACAAGGATTTGAACCCTGATTCATAATATGGTTTTGAAAATACTGGTAAAAGAGAGATCATTGATGCAGACCCCACTACTATTGTCGCAACCACAAGAATTCAACCAGAAGAACCAATAGATCCTGAAGAGGGGGAGTTCCTTTTTCATTCACAGATGTGGGTGAAGGGGACCCCGCTACATTTTATTGTTGATAACAGAATCCAAAATAACCTTATCTCAGCATAGGTCGTCAAACAATTGGGATTACCGACAACACCACACCCACAACCATACAATATCGGGTGGCTTCGCCAGGGATGAAATATATGTGTCAGCAAGTAGTTTCGATTGTCATACGACATCAGTCCCTTCAAGGATGAGGAATTATGTGATGTTTCCCCACTGGATGTTTGTTATTTTCTCTTGGGCCAACCATATATGTGGAAGCACCATGTTGTTTATGAGTCTCAACCCCACAGTGTCATTGTTTCTCTGGGGATTCATCTCTACAGAATCCCAGAGGTAGTTCCGACTGTTGTTCCACCTAAACAGTTCAGCAAGGTAGTATCTCATACTACAAAATTGAGCTTCTTCACAATCTATTCAAAATGTGAACATAAGGATACTACAACCACTACAGCCTTTGCCCAAGCACCTTCTATCCAACAGAAGCAGGTGGAAAAGATTGTAGAAAAGTGTAAAGATTCCTTCTGCACACATTCATATCATGTATATAGACTGGTTAAAAAGGTCCAACCCTTCCAACCATAGGTTTGTGACAACCTTCAACAAGCTAAGAAATGCAACTTCTCCAACAAGGCAAGCAACTCATCAAGATGTAGATTCAACAAACACTTTTCCCTCTCCTCCGAGAACTCAACACAATGGAGACAATTGATTCCTAAGGAGGGAGTATTGATCCAAGTGGATATCAGTGGCCACCCACCTTTTCCAATTGGATCAAAACCATTTTCTGGCAATTTTGGTAATTTACTATTTTTAGCAATTTTTAACTTCTGGGGCCATTTTGAGGGCCTAAATGAAGGTTTTGGGACCGAGCTTCTAGATGATGGCCAAGGGCTCTAATTGATCCCTGTAAATTAATATCCTCAGCGATACATTTCCAACGATCTATTGTGTTCCCCAAACAAAGATCGAATGCCAAAGTTACGCCCCCGGGAAGTTGATACACCAAACTACCCAAAATGGGGTCCACAAAATTGTTGTCTTTTCATCTTTCGGGGTTAGGGTTTTGGGATTTTATTTATGATAAAAATGACTTTGGAGCCTCTATTACAGGAAAATCCCCCTATGGACAAGTGTATTTCCTCTTGAACCCTAAATCTCTAAGATCAAGACATAAAGGTGCTAACTTTGGTCACTGACATCCTTCTAAACCTAGCTAAGTCAATAAAATAGAGAAAAGGAAGAAGAATGTACCTTTTTGTCGATGTTTTCCCTTTTACCAATCCAAGTTGAGCCTTAATCCCCAAGCTCTTAAATAAGTCTTGCAATCCAATAACAACAAAGACAAAACAACTTCCTATTCTACCATGATTAATCCAAAACTAGATCTATCTATCATAGACAAGTTCATGTAGACATACACAACCTTGAAAGAAACAGACCAAACACATGTATTAATGAGAACTAGATAGAAATACTTACAGACCTTTGATGAAGTTGAAAAAGCCTCTTCCAACTCTCCTTGTCCATCCCCTTGCTCAAATAATCCATGATCAACATGAATATGATTTACTGATTATCTCCCTTATGAGATCATAAGTTTGATGCCTCTAAACTGCCATTTCCTTTTCACCATGAGAAGGCCTCCTTATATAATCTTGGAGAGACCCAACCACCTTAGATATTCTTTGGATAGGTTGAGGATCCTTCTTCATCAGTTTTGGATCTTACCTAAGATCCAACCTTGACCTCAGATTCAAATCCAACCAACTCCAGAGATGAGGGGGATTTATCCTTGATTTTCCTCAACAGTAAAATATTCCCTCAAACAACCCAA